>NPHW01002154.1:0-28158 GCA_002240705.1 Elaphomyces granulatus
GCAAGATTACGTTCGATATGGATGGACACGGGGCACTACACACTTTATCCTATTGCTTCAATAATATCTCAAGGTTGGATATAGACGTCAAGCTCAAATATGTAATTGACAGATTATGTATCACCGTCGATATTGAGTCCTAGTTGCAGGGCTGGGCTTTGCTCCTGCATCTCCGACATTAGTCGTTGGATAAACGACAATCTCCCAGGAGGAGATGCTCACGCCTCTCAGGTAGAAAGTATACTCGAATACACATTCCCCATTGGGTACTTGATAGTAACGGCCTGTGGAAAGAAAACCGCACCCCTTTCCCTTTGCAATTGCCTGGAATTTCATCATCGTTTGCTCTCCTGTATTGTTGCCAGGGATCGAGTTGAATCTAGCAAGACCATGGGAAAACCCATCTGTCATGTTGCAATTGAGGCCCTCCGTCATGGCCACTGTCCATACGCCAATGTGAGCTTGACCATGTTGCACCACGTTGCAAAGACGATAGATCGATCTGCTTTTATGTCCGGCTGGTTGTGTCTCATTTTCTTCGTAGAGATATTCACTTTCATAATGTGGATCAGTTGGATACCGTGGATGGAAGAAGGCTGCACCGGAAACTGAGGACTCGTTGTTTCCCAGCTCCGAATCGGAGCTTTCTTTAAGTACTCTAGAGAATTTCCAGTGTCCTTGCAGAGCACGGAAAATCGCTTTCGCAGTCATTCCACGGTTAACGCTGTCCTCACTAGAGCCGGAGAGAACAGCCTGCATGGAACTGAGCGTAGCGACCGTCTCGGCCTCGCTTCGGACTCGTATATGGCTTTCAAGGGGTAACAGTTGATACCGAGCTGGCGCCACGGGGCCGCTTCTTTCATCTTTGCCCGGATGATCATATCGGTGTATGAATAAATCCCTTGCAAACGATTCCATCAGCCCGACATAGTCACCCATTGGAAACTGAGGCCGGGATATCTCTCGATTGGCGCACCGAAGATCACGGAACAGCTGCCTTTCAGCTTCCCCGTCCTCCGATGGTGACTGTGTAGCTAAGTGGCTACCTCCTGCACTGGCCTGAGTCCAAATCTGGCCGAGACTTCGAGCCTGCATTTCCATCACTCCCCAGTACGGACCCCTGTACATGCCAACGAAACCTAGGTCTGGAATTCTGGTATTCATAGAGCCTTTCCTGTCTAGAATGATAGGAAAGAAGGTATCCTCAGAAAACTCGAGTAAACCGAGCACATTTTTAGGCAAAAAAGAAAGAGAGTCGAACGGCGTAAAACCAGTGGCAAATACAACAGCCGCGATATCCTCCACGATTACCCGGTCTCCATTGTTGTCGACGACCTCGACCATCCCCAGCTCGGTAGAAGGGGAGTTATGGATAGCAGTAACCCGGCCATTCGTGATTTTTATGCCCCCAGAACGCACAAATTCAGCGTAGCTGTCGCTGACGGCAATCCACGGAACCTTTTTCTTTAGCTCTTCGCTAACAAGGAGACTGCCGTCTCCGAGATCTCCTTGGTCTGTGCCAAGGAGAGATTGGAAGTAGTTGTTGACGAAAATGCAGCGCTGGGAAGGAACAGGGCCAAGGGAGTAATTGACCAACCCTGGAGGGCGTCGCGAGAGATCATACATGGCTAAATCAAGAGGAAGGAAGGACGGAGGCTGCGCCTTGGAAGTTTCATTCGACGCAATATTCGGTAGATGCATTGGCAGGGACCAGAAAGGTCTTGAGCAAATGTGTTGCACTGTGTATCCCTTCCAGCACTGGTCCGATAATCCAGGTGTGTGTGCAGCTGATGACAAATGAAGAGCAAGTGAGGAGGCAGCTTCAGTGGCTGATAAACTCCCACCGATCACAACGAGCTTCCCCCCAGATGAGCCTGGCTTATGATAATTTTTTAGTCGTGGTAGGAGATCGCTTCGAATATTTTGAAGGGCAGAGCTATGGATCACTCTATCTTGAAATTCCTCCAGACCCAGGATGTGAGGTATATATGGCTTTGAAAAGTACCCAGATGCCACAACTAGGTAATCAAAGCTCCCTGAGATCCTTTTGACATCCATATTGCTTTCTTTTGTGATACTGCTGGATTTATCAGTATCAAGGAAATCCAAAGAGAGCAACGGGGACGTACTCCCCAAATGCTTCTTGTTCTTCAACCCCCTCCTCCCATTCTACTCTCCAACGTCCCCCTTCTCCATCGACGGTTCTCCTCTCAGTACCCACCACCTTGCACCCTAGCTTCAGGACCTCAGGAGGGATATAGTATTGCATATATGTTTCTAGGTATTCCCCCACCTGAGACGCCCGAGGGAACATCGGAACATCATCGCCGATGACAGATTCCCAGGACAGGTCTGAGAATGATACTGTAAAGCGACTCAAATTCGTACGCATTTGCGGGCTAATAAACCCGGCCTTACGGGTGGTGCTGGTGTCATTGTGATTCTCAGGATCATCACCCCGAATCGGCCACAACCCGCCAATAACACACTTTTTTTCAAAAATAATGGGCTCAAATGTTCCTTTTGGATAGTTGTGTAAAAGCGTCTTGGCGGTCACGATGCCAGATGGGCCCGCGCCTGAGATCGAATGGTTAGCAAAAGACGAGTTCGAGAGATGTGACCATAATATACTAGTTAGTATAGATAGTACAGGAGATAGATACGTAGTTTAAAGTGTAACAGAAGACTCTAATTGATTCAAATCATTTGAACTTCATATAGATATAGTGAAGCTGTATAGTACGTACCAATTATAGCGACCCTTTTCGGTCGCATCATAGGGATCTGTCTGTTTGGGATGTTATTCGAAAGTCCGTAATGCCCAAAAGGATAACATCTCCACCAGGTAGTTACGACTTATTAGTGGTCGCAGGAAAAGTACTAGTTCCATATTTTGCCTACAATAATATATAGGTAATTTGATTTGAAGATATTTCGCGCTATGATAGCGTAGCAGTGATCTCATCCTTCGCCCCTGCGCTTTTCAAGATAGTGCCTTCTAATAAAGCATAGTATTGTAGTAAACGGCATATCATGAGTTCTACATATTATGATATAAAGAAACCTTCCCGCCATTCTCCTTTATAGGCCTCTATCGTAGTAACTATAAGATTCAACTTACTGCTCTTGAATATGCATCACAAAAGCTCTCTTGGTTAAGACCATGAATAGATAACCGCTTTTCCTAAGCAGCAGAATTAGCAAATCCTTGCAGTTAAAAAGATCAGCTTGTTTTCATTATATTCACATTCTTTACACATTTAATTACTTAATTATTTAATTTAATATATTCATTCTCTCTTTACCTTAGGTTCAGGTTGCAAATATTTTTTCCACCTAAATCCCAAGCCTTACTGATTGTAACCCATCAAAAGGGTAGTATAGATATGTTCGGGTTGAGCGAATGGAGAGTTATTAGTTGTTGGATCGAAGGACGACAAATTAGCCATGTTGACAAATTCGCAATGCCTCGGTTGCTTGGATTCCTGACCGTAGGTATCCGAGAAACAATGAATAACAGGATGGGAGGGTGCCGAACAGGTTTCGCATGCAAAGACACTGTCTTTGATAATAATATTTTAAATGCACTCCCTAAAAAATGGCCCATTAGCTTTCATGTATACTAAGCGTGGTAAGTGATGTAAACAGCGGACGGACCTAAGGTAATTGTTGAAGCCATTCCGAGACTTTTCTTTTTCCATCTAAGGTCTTTTGGACCGAGTGCTGATCCTGTTCAGTCAGAAGTGTATCCATATTTCTCTGGGTTAATGGCATTGTGCAGCGGCACTCCTTTTTCAGGAATTCTTTCTCGGAATGTGCCAATCGAGTGTTTTTGAATGACAATGTGTCACGGAGTCGCCGTATGCCATCAAGAGGGACTGGCGCCGAGCGTTCCTTCCACGAATCCCCCACCACGTGCACGTCGAGAGAATCTCGAGGGTGATAAAGACGGAACTTGGCCATTGTCAGAAAAGCTAACTTGACAATGAAACTTTACGCCTGGTTGGCATAGCATGGAGATCAGAGTCTTCAAAGACCTCCCTATATATGTAAAACTTTCAGAGAGGTCCAAAGGAGATGAGGGGATGAGTGGGGAAAGACGTAAGTCGTCTCGTGATCAGCTGACCTCGCCTCGGGCTTCACTTCTATGTATATGTACCTATATATTAGGTATATCATATGTATGAATTGAAGTGATCTTAGGCTGAACGTTTTATCCATAGTCTGCAAATTTATAAGATTGTAATCATCGCGTACGTACTGTGAGCCAATCTGTTAATACATATCAGTTCATACTTCAAGACTTGCAAGTTACGATATCACTCTCAATAAAGATTAAATACTAATTACTTGTATCATAGGTAGTATGCTTTGCTATTTGCTTAATTCTCAACAGATGTTGATACTAGTAGGTAGATACATAGGTCGATCGCCATCTCACAGATTATCCGAGGCGATCCATACCCCGCTTTCTAACGAGGTTAACGAGAGAGAGAAGAATTATCTCGAGGCTGCTGGATGAGTACCCCAAGCTTTGGTTGAAACTCGTTGCTTGATTGCAATTGGGGAATGGTCTAGTAACCAAACATCACCAAAGCCACAGGATATTTATTAATAAATTTAGTAACAGCAAGAATGCCATTCACAGTCTGTGACCGTTGCCGAAATATCCCTTTAGACTTATTTTCTAATAAGGATTTTGTTCACATAATTCACCCATCGCTTAAGGCACTGAAGTCTTCTGCTCAAAATGGATGTCATTCTTGCACCCTATTTTATGGTACGCTTCTCAGTCTAGAACAGGAGCTTTCCAGTCTAGTACAGGATAGTGATAAGAAGAGGCAAAACGAGGAAGGGCTCCCAGTTTCACTTACGCGATGGGTCGACATCAGCAAGGGCCCTGGTTTAAGCATCTCTTGTGGAAGCTATATCGGGATCGTCTCTTGTGTAGCAGGAACGGGCTTTACTCAAGGTATGAGACGTCGTTATCGTCTCCTGGAATAAATGGATATCAATACGTGTTACTGACAGCTGTTAAGGCAGACGACAGTCCTTGTCACTGGCAGCGGACAATAATGACACGCTCTCTGTTATAAAAGAATGGATCAATGAATGCATTCTTAATCACAAGTCATGTTCAACTCCCAGCAAAATGGCAGATCTCCAGCTGCCTACCCGTCTCATAGATGTTGGTCCCATGGATGGATCTCAGCAACCGAAGCTCACTCTCGGAAAGCAGTTTCAGGGGTCTGGTCATGTCTATATCGCACTTAGCCATTGCTGGGGCCCTACACCTGTTGGAGCCCCCTGGAAGACTACAACTGCCACAGTTCAGAGTTTTCTAGGCGGCATAACAATGGACAGACTGCCTCGCACATTCCGGGAGGCAATATCCCTCACAAGGAGACTTGGAATGAGATTTCTTTGGATAGACTCTCTTTGTATCATTCAGGATTCTCACTCTGACTGGACGCAGGAAGCTGCCGCTATGGGTAGAATCTATAGTGGGGCCCTGTTCACTTTGGTGTCGGCCTCGAGTTATTCAGATGGTGGCTGCGTTGTTGCTCGCAATCCTTTGGAAGTTACGCCAGCCGACCTGGTGTTATCACCGTTGTCTGAAGATAGCTCAATGGAGATCAAGATCTTTCCATATCTACCAAATCGCAAAACGTTGATGAGCAGTGCACCTACAACCCTACGCGCCTGGTGCCAACAGGAGAGAGAACTTTCTGTGAGAATGGTGCAATTCACAACTCATCAAATCCTCTGGACCTGCAAAACCGCCGCTTTGTCCGAGTCTCAAGTGTTGGAAGCCTCTGGGCCAGGATGTGGGTCGTCGGGAGTCGTTACACTGGCTGATGAATCAGGGCACTCCAGCGTTGGCCTTGGAAAAGTCACTAACCCATGGCGAACCCCGAACCTATTACCAAAGTCGCCTCTACATCATCCGTACAAAGAGTACTACAGATACTGGTATTATCTAGTGGAGATTTTCTCTAGGCGCCAAATCACTGTTTCCACCGACAGACTGCCAGCTTTGTCTAGCTTGGCTCAACGCCAAGTTTCTCATGTTGACGATATCTATTTGGCTGGCTTATGGAAGAATGACATCCTCTGCGGCCTCTTGTGGGCTCGAGTTCCAGATTCCAGCGTGACTAATGCTGTCCGGCGCCCTTCAACATATATTTCACCAAGCTGGTCATGGGCATGTCTAAATGCGGCGGTAGACTTCCAAATTAACCCCTTTATAACCGAGGGGGAAAAGATAGACCCTTTTATGACCGCAGACGACAGCCCTTGGCGCCACTTCAGCAATTCTTACGTTCCAAAAGTTCTTGATGCAACCGTGGAATTGGGAACTTTGGACCCATTCGGTCAAGTCAGCTCGGGCTACATCAAATTGCGAGGCTATCTTCAGGCTGGAAGATGCTTCGATTGTGGACACGACCATAAGCTTCGCCGTCACCTGTTGGATCCGATTTCACATCGAGATGTTGGCCAGGCATTTTTTGACACCCTACAGGACATTACACACAACACAACTGTTATCTGTCTTATCATTTTCCTGTGGCCACGTGTTGAATTGGGCGGAGGCCTTGCTTTGTTGCAGCTGCTTGACCAACCAGATATATATACGCGGGTTGGATACGTAGAGATATTCGACCCAGCCTGGATTAACACGTTTACTGAATCCATCTTCACAATTCAATGAACATTGACCAAATTTTCGCCTTGTATGGCACATTTTAGTCAATCACAATCCCATACTGCGTACCGTTTTCCTTTTCAAAAACCCACACAACTCGCGTCATATCAATTTGCTTGTAATGCTTACCAATAACATCCAAAGAGCCCGAGGTGGCTTCTGTAGCTTCAAAGCCCGAGACCTCTCCTTTCTCTTTTCTCTTTCGCTGACAACGTTGCAATTTATTATCCAAATATTCAACCGTGATTTAGCCTTGGCTTCCGGAAACATGTCGCTTGATATAGAAAGTTTACGTCAGGCCTTATAAAAGAGGCAGCAGCAACTATTGCAAAATTCAGAGCGACAACGCATGGAAGAGCGCGAAAAGCTAGAGCCACGGATAGAAAAGAGCAGAGACTTCATCGAGATGCTGGAGGACGAGCTAACTACAAACTGCCTGCAGAACACATTGACGCCGGCTCTTCAGCTGGTGCATGCCATTATTGATCCTTGTTTTTCTTTGGGTTTGAAACAAATAATTGATCACCCAAGGAGATAGTATTGTCAATAGACTTCTGTCCACTGCCCACTTTAGTCGCGGAAGGAAGCAGCCCCGAACTGCCTCCTCAGCAGCAGGGTTCTTCATCCGGGAACAGTAGGGCAGGGGCAGGTCCCAGATTCTGGAAACCCTGAAATTTCCAGGGTCCGGAGAACTTATTATTAAAACACACTGAAAAAATACCAGATTTACGATAGAGTATTATATTAGCGTAATTTATGGTACTGTAGGTACAATAATTAGTAACCAAAAAATCATGTGATTCAAGCCTACCTAGTTAGGGCTGGATTGAATGGCCGTCAAAAAATAAAATTTCATTACTACTATGATATTCCATAAATAGGCATCAATTAATGAAGAGGACGTCGTGATTGCATGTATCTGAAGATCCTTCTCCGGAAACCAGCTTCTTTATTCTTAGCATGATGTTATATAGACAGACAGAGCTGAAGGATACATAGTAAGTATGCATTTTGTTCTAACAAGTGTAAATAATCTATTGAATGGTGTGATTGTTCTCTGGGAGGCAACGTCTCCGTGGAGAGGAGTTTGTTAGATTATTAATGGTTGTATGGCTCCTCCCTACATGGTTGTCAGTTGTGCGTGGCCCTTTGAAGGACGGGTGGATGCATCCTGGCAAGCGTACACTTGCGTTGTGGGCCCTTGGAAGTACTGGAATGCGTTCGCTAACTCCCACTTCCTCACCTCGAGGATCTTTCCTAGAACCTAAGGATTCGAGATCAAATAAATCCTTAATGTTCCTGCGTGGAACCCTGGCCATGAGGTCAAGCTTCCATCTTTGACGAAAAGTGAAAGAATTATTGACTGGCTTGCCAGCATTATCACATTTTTCCTCGGGCCCTAGGTCACACATTCCTCTTTCAGACCCGGAGCTTTGCTTTTGAAGTAATCCATGCATTTGTGGGTTTCTCCATGAGGCCTGATACTTCAAAGATTCAACGTTCTGAGTGCTGGTATTCTTCTGTTCTTGAGGTCGCGCCCGGCTATTATTGCCTAGAAGAATAAGAAGTCCCACAACAGCTGTAATTGCAATGGAGACGGCGAGTTGCAAAACCAAGTTTTTGATCTCCTGCTTGCTTCTTGTGATACAATCTGCATGGGTAAGTCCATTGTTTCTGCTCAAGTACCACATCTTGCAGGTCTTCCCAATTTCTTCACTGTGCTGATTGGGTGCAGCACAGATCTTTTCGAGGCCTGGTATGAGGCAAAGCGTTTGTTCACACGATTGCCAAAGGCCGTACACATTCATCTCTGTTGCTTCCATGAACAGATTGAGGAGTTTTCGCGGATGGAAGCCTGAATCAAACCTCTCTTCATGTGATTTTTCGTACCTCTTCAAGCCTATGATGGATGCAGAAGGGGTCGAACCTGGAAGCTTTGAGCTGTTCATCAACTTTTGAGCATTTCCTTTTGTACTATTTCCGTACTGTTGACTTCGTTCCCCGGCCCCTTTTTGCAAGGGCAGATGGGGGGTATTGAGTGTTTCTCGTGTTGAACCGGGAACATGAGCAATCCCATCTGCATCGAGAAAGACATACATGACGGTGTCTTGGTAACATTCACAAAGCTCTGCGGAATGAAACCGGTTTGTGTGAGGAGTTGAAATAGACGTATGCTCCTTTGACGTATCAGTAAACATCCTAGATGCCGCAAAATCATCATTGTGCTGACAGGAAATGTGACTGGCCAAAAGGCTGTGTGGCTTATACATTGACAGAAAACAAATGCTGCCGCTATACAGCACGTGAGAAGTCTCTGTCGACACTGCATTGAGATTCGAGCTCACTTGGAATAGATAACCGTTTGGCGGGCCCAGATGGCGTTACTTTCTTCTCAGGCAGTAGTAAAATGCTGGCCGGGGATGAGAATAGAACAGATTCAAGGTCTAAGACTTGAAGCCTTTATCTTTAAAATTTTGGGGGGAACAGTGGTACTTAGTAAGTACAATGGAGGGGAATCTGAGAATTTCCAAGGTATGATATGATAAGGTCAATTGCCGTAACACAGAAAAGTATGGCAAGTGCGCTTTTCCAAATAGTCAATCTCGCTTTCCCGCGTCCAACAAGAGCGCCTTCCTCACCCCATACTTTCCATTTTCCACTTATCACGTGCTTTATAGAAGCACTCGGCAGCGACAAATGAAAGTAACCCAAGATCCTCGTAAAGAAAATAACCTCTCCCACAACGCTTAAAAAAACTCCGGCTAATTCGACAGAAGGCCAGCAAAATCAATAGGAAAACATATGATGACGTATAGCTAACCCTTATTCCCAAGTAAGCGAAATAAGATGAGCACTAAAAGCATCATCACGGAAAAGTAGAGACCGGTTCTCTACCACAGAGGCTAGATCAAGCATTCAGAGCCAAAACGACTTATATACCAGTGAAAAGCATCTGAATGTCAATAAGGATTTCGAGAACCAATGTACCGCACATCAAAAACTTGATATCCATTTACTACTGGCAACGCCATGGCAGTTGTGGGCACGAAAGAAGAAGACGTAAGGCCCCTATAGGTAACTCGGTAATTTTCTTGTAGTTGTATGAGTCTTTGTCTCAATGCCGCAGAATCTCGCACAAACTCGTCTAGGGGATCTCGCATATTCCATCTTTTAGCACAGTAGTAAAGAATATCACGAATGTAGCTGAGGCAGTTAATCGCCCGTGCAAGACAATTGATGTGATCTTCAACGGCGATATAAGGCGGTTCTGGCGTGTCCGGGGGGACTAGAGGAGGCTCTGGAACCGAACTGCCGAGTAACAGATCGTGATTCTGACTTAAGACCTCGAGAAACCGTCGTCCAACCTGGTGTACTCGCTGGATATCAACGTACGTCATAAACGGGAGATAATTCAGATTATTCGGATTCGGGAGGACTTGGTGAAGTTGACTGACATAATCGATGCAGTGATCGAACAAAAGAATCTTGCTGAAGTCGCAGATGGCAGGATCTCTATGGGAAGGGGACAGAAACACTATCGTGGTATATATTAACTCCAATCGATATCGAATGGTAAAGTAATGAGGAGCGTCTTTCGGTGCTTTGTCAAACCAGTCTCGCGCTTTGGCACACAGTGTCCACGTTAGCACTAGTGGTTGTGGAGAAGGTTGGCGACCACTGTAGTGCATCTCCTGGTATCCAGCAGAAAGAATCTGACGAATCTTGAAAAGGTGCAAGGCGGGTTCTAGGCTTTGGAGAAAGCCGTTGTTTCGCTGGGAACCGGACAGGCCGGTAGGCAGTTGCGGGATATTCGGTAAGCCAACGTTAACAGAATCGTCGGAGAATGAAAAGGCGCGTCCTGAAGCAGTGCTCACAAATCTAGTCTCAAGTCAGCCTTTAGAGATCTTCAAAAACAAAGCGGTTACGGAAATCCAAACCTGTCCAGAGCATACAAGCAATGGAAGACCCTGCGACGCAAGTTTAAGCGATGGTCATTAAGATACAGCTCTACAGGTGTGTCCTGGTGGAGACCTAGATCTATCATTGCCTTGGCCGCAAGTCCAACTAGATACCATACTCGGAAATGTTCAGGGTCAATTAAGGAATACTGTGCAAGAAGAAGGATCGCTTGGATACCTGCAATGGCACCCGGCCGCAAAACATCCTCAATATGATATAGTGCCGCCGAAACCAAGGACATTGCGTTTAGGGAACTATTGTCGCCTCTTCGAAGGGATAATGACGATGATGAAATGGCCAACACCATACGTACGATCCAATGGTCGAAGGCCTTTGCGAAGCGACCGTCATCCTGGTAAACAGCGTCGACGGAGGTCCAAAAGCTAGTTTCGATAAAAAAGGGAAGTTGTGGAAATATGTAGTCAAAATAATGCTGAAAAAGGCAGGTGGCTTCATAACGCGGCGGCAAAGTAGTTGAAGTAGTTGGAGCATATTGTGGAAGCGGTTCTCTGGAAGAGAGCGTTAGGAGCACGCGTGCAAAGGATACTCGCGATGTGATGCCGCGGAAGTCCCTTGATGTGGCATTTACTGAGCTAAAGTATATCAGTACAGATTTTGAATGTTGAGGTCAGACAATTCACTGACAGAAACCCAAAGTCTCCGACGAGGTCATCAATATCTGAGATCTCCTTGTGGTGGCCTTGCACGCCCGTTCCTTCCACTGAGATAGATGTTATCGAACTCTGCTCTATCGTGCTCAGCCCAGCTGCCGTCAGAGCTTGTTTATTGTGACGAATATCTCTTAGTTTCCTTTCTAGCCGTTCGCAATATCCCTCTAGAGAGGCTACATAGCTCCTCTCTTTCCCCTTCGCAAACTCATCAGTCGCGCCGGAGCAAGTGCCAACCTTACCAGCCCTTTCACATGCAGAGCATGCCGGCAGCTTCCCGTCGCATTTTATTTTGGCGGTGCGACATCTCGAACAAGCGGCCACCGGGCGACTGACCTTGAGGACAGGCTTTTCCAGAAACAAGGAAGAGGACATTCTGGTGTCTTGACACAGCAACCCTCTCTAGGCCAGACCCAACAGGCAGGACAGACAAGAGGATGCGGTTACGGTTCGGCGGTTAGTTGCATCAGATTTCATTTGTTCCGAAGCGCCGTTGAAGGACAACCTTCAATCCTGGACAAAAGCTGAATGATATACGTGGTTGGTAAAACATAGGGATAGAGAAGGCGATGTAAAGGCGCTTATTTGGGCGACTTTCACCTGGTCCTGGTCACGCTCTAGCAGGGTGGGCAATGACAGCCACAGAGAAGTCAGCCTTATCACGCTGACGAGCGCCTATACCGATATATGTACCTACAGAACACCCGCTAGCGAGATCTCAGAAAGGAAGAGGGGTAACTATATAGGTGGAAGACTCTCGTGTGTTGGGACTGGCAACGGCTTTTCTATCACATCGCGACAAGATATTAGACTGTCAATCTTCAGCTGGTGCCCTTTTGGAAAGTGAAGAAGACCCACGAGCTGATCGCCTATCATAGTCTAACGCGGGGAACGCTCCTTTGCCCTTTCAGGTCCGGTTTCCAGCTCTTCGATCGTAAGCCACAGTGACACACAGGCGAAAGAGCACACGGTTGTACAGAGCCAAGCAGAAACACCGACAAAGAAATTTCAAATCCCCGAAGCCGTGATGATAGAGGTATAACTAGTGGTTTGATGGAGGCACAAGCGGAATGGCGGACACATCCTACTGCGTCGAGAAACAGCAAGTAGGTGCCTGTACAGGCTACAGCTCGATGGTCGATCAGGTGAGCAGTTTGTTCTTGGAGGTTTGAGACGTTGTCTAGAGAATACATCCAGGCATCAAGGCTCCCTCAAGCAGATTTGCCCCGCCTGTACAGTGTGCCTTAGGCTGTAGGGCTGTAGCCTGCGTTCTTTTCCACGCCGTACGGAAAACCCGAAATCAGAGTTGGAAATTCATCAGTGGTCATTTCAAATTCTCCGCAAGAATTTTCTCTTTTCGACAACTAGGTATGATATGGCAGGTGGGGCCGTCCAACGATTCTTACATATGATATGATTTTGATCCCGCGAATATATATAAAAAAATAATCTATAGAAAGGGAGATACGACGAACGCTAGCCCCGGGTCTAATAGTCTATATTATACACCCTTGATTGATTCTGAGTCGAAAACTCGTGATTATTTGAGGGTCAGTCATCATACAATAAGGAGTACATTTTAACAGGATGTCACATCGATACCCTTGTAGTAGGTATGTAGTTATCCAATCCTGTAACCGTTGTACCACACATTGGCCTTTAGTGGAGATAATACATAATAAGTAACAGTCAGTGGTGTCAATTTTTTTACTACGCTGTTAGATAATATATTCTTGCCATCTCTTGGAGTAACCGGCAACTGTTAGACAGAGTACGGCATTCGGAGCATTTTTACCTCAGAATGGAGGAGGCAGTAGGGTTATTATTAGTCCTTTGGCGAGCGTAAGGGGCCCAAGTAAAGAGCAACAAAAAGGGATAGAGGTATATTATGAGAACCGAGGGCGGGAGCTTCAATGTTGTTCTAATAGTTCTGGTGGCTTATGGCGTGCTGATTGGGCCTATGATATCAACGCTGAAGAACTCATCAGTACTCATGTCCATGGCAGTCCAGATCTAATGCTCACCTCCAAGACCACCATATCATAGCGGGTATACACGGTACTGTGTAACCCAGGCAGACCTAATCAGTACTACTGATCTATAGGTAGAGAGAAGGACGACTGTATTAATAGACGGTGGAGTAGAAAGATGAGTAATGGACTTGAGGCAGGCTGCAGACCTACTGTATTAGATTAATCGACCTAGCCGTTGAGGAACAAATACACCCCCAAAATGGAAAAAGATAAGAAAATATCGTAAATTTGCACAACTCCACGGCTGGCCTCGGCCCCTAGTCGGGCACTATGTACATAGATGCATGGAACCGCCGGGCCGCAAGCTCCAAACCCCACGTTCCCCGCCCATGGTCAGCCTGCGGCAGATCAACCATTATTATTATCATGATATGATATAAAAAAAAGGAAAAGAAAAACCAAAACTCCACCATCTTGATTCATGACTAGGTACTAGGTACCTCACTACTCATTCTGCGACATGAGCTCGAGTCCATTGTTTTCTTCCCGCGCATACAGTTCCCACACATGCCTACCGCACTTGCGATGCAGGAAACGCTTTCCCACAGCTAAAATCACCACTTGCTAGCCAAGCGTTCCCCGTCAAAATACTCTTAACATTACTCAGTCCGCTTGGCAGGACTGGCTCAATTGATCGGAATCTCTTATCGCCAGGTGATAATACCTGCACTGACGATCCCAGTCTGCCAAATAATCCTGCCATCGGGGAAGCAAATTTTGCTATCTATTTATTTCCACTTGATTTGATTTATTTTATTCTCTTTTTATGGGCTTGAGTTAATAATGTGACAGCTTGCCGCATTGTCAGAAAATCATGAAAACTATCGTGACGTCATTTTTGCACTGGAGTCTCAGTCGTATACCTCGCTGGTTAATCATTATTTAACTCCATCGTAACGAGGAACTCCTTGAATCTGTACGTCCACAGGTCACCACAGGTATTGTCATGGCCGACCAGCAGGGACCCCTCTTTTCCAATCCATGGGAACCGCCAGTATCTAGAAACTTGCCGGACGTGCCTGACAGCCGGATCGCACATACGCTGACGGCTTGCACGCGATGTCGACAGGTGTGTTTAGATATTTTCCCATCTTATTTTATTCCCTCCCCCTTCTACCATTGTGCTAATATGATGTTCTCCCTAACTCAGCGCAAGTCAAGGTGTGACCCTGGAATTCCAAGATGTGAGCCCTGCGAACGCAGTAATGCAAAATGTGTCTATTTCGATCCTACTAGAAATGATACAATCCCGAGGACCTACATTCTCCAACTACGGGAGAAGGCTCGCCAGCTGGAAGAGCAGATCGCAAATGTTGAGAATGAGATTAAACATGCTGCAGATGCGGAATTGATGGTCCGAGGAGCCGGTCGCATTAAATTCAATCAAAATGATGAACCGCGGTACCTTGGTCCATCAAGTGGCATTGCAATTGCTCGCCTGGTAATGGAACTGGCGAAGCAAAATACCGATTCGAAGAGCATTAAAGCTGTGGTTCCAGAAATAAAAGCTCAAGAGATTAAAGACAGGTTTGAGCAAGAAAGCCTCAAGCCAACCTCCAAAATATACCCAATAATAAGCTCCATTCCTCAACCGAACCTTCCTAACCGATACGTGACCGACAGACTAATCGACTATTTCATGGTCAAAGGTACGCCGAAATCCTATTTTCTCAGTCTTTCTTTCGTCTCGATACTCTTATATGTATATCTATATATTTCTTGTCTAAAGCCGACATACAGCTCAAGCAATGCTCCCCACTTTGCATGAACCAACCTTTCGCCAAGACGTCGAAGATGTGTTCAACGGCTCGATCGATCCTTGCCAGAACTTTCAACTTCGGCTTGTCATTGCGATTAGCATGCAGAAGCACAACGCGACCTTTGCTGGCTTGGCAGACAGTTACTATCTTGCCGCATTGCCCTTTCTAGAGGATTCCATCAGGAAGATGGATCTGAGCACCTTGCAGTGTCTCGTGCTTATTTGCCAATACTCTTTATTGACCCCAACAAGAACGGCTTCTTACTGGGTTGTTGGGTTTGCAGTGAAACTCTGTCAAGAACTTGGGCTCACGGAGGAAGCCACTATTACAAAATCACAAAATGGCAACCCGCTGAATCCCTTGGAATTGGACATGCGTAGGAGACTCTTTTGGATAGTTACATCGCTGGAGTATGGTCTTTCACATAGCCTTGGCCGTCCAAGTTCGTTTTGTGTTACACATGACCACATCGACGTCAATTTCTTTGCCCTGGTGGACGATCGCTACATAACGCCACAAGGCATCCTTCCCCAAGGCCGACCCATCCTGTCGAAGTGCATTGCGATCCACTTTTTTAGGATGCGACTCCTACAAGCAGAAATCAGACGCACGCTCTACCTCAAGAAACGCGAGACTCCGATCGATGATTCAGATCCATGGTTTACACAGATGCTTGCCAAACTTGATCACTGGGTCGCATCTTGTCCAAAACAAGACGGTGGCACCGGTCTTGGTGAGAAGTGGTGAGACCCGAACTCTCTGTTGGACAGCGATAAACCTCAATGGTAGCTAACCATTGCGGGATTTATGCAGGTTCAAAGGTAGACGGAATACAATGATTGTGTTCCTATTTAGACCATCGCCGCAAGTCCCCGAACCGTCGCTTTATGCAGCACAAATGTGTTATAATGCCTCCGCATTTAACGTTGCGATGCATCGGGAACAAATTCGTACTAATTCAGTGGACTTAACTTGGATATTCACACAATCCGTTTTCATGGCACTCAATACCCTCCTCTGGTCGTTATCTTATCCGGATATTCGACGGGAGCACCCTATCGCCGAGGTCAAAATTCATCTGCGAACAGCGCTTGAGGGTATGGCTCTCGCGGCGGAGAGATGGCCTGGGGTTGAGTCCGCCATCCGACTTTATGAAAGTCTTATCTCCGCTTGTTTAAAAGCATACGATTCTGAAGAGTCCTTTGTCGTTCACTCGCCGCCGTCGAGCCACGCTTCTCCCCCATCAGTTCGGGATTCTGCCACTCCTCCTATAGTATCGAGCCCGTCCAGCACGACAGCGACGTCGTTTTACTCCACACAGACTGTAAGATCTAGTGGTCTCTCGGCCACTGATACTGAATCATGTGGCACGGCCTCTCGAGGCCAGTCTCTCGAGCCTCCCAATCAATTTCATCAAGCCTCCCCGTTTTTGGGACCCGCTGTCCCCTCTGTAGAGGCCGTGGAACAATCCCAGTTGCCGCAGGCAGTTGATCAGCAGCCGGATCCGCATCAATCTCCTCCACAACCCACTCCAGAACCCCTCTACGACCCGCAGCCATATACTGCTGCTTCCACCTTGGAACAAGAACTGCGATTTGATCCAACAACACCATTCAATGCTTTTCCATCCATCCTTCACGGCTTACCCGGCTGGGATCCGAATTATACAGCCGCGTCGACGACAGCCAGTCATCTGGCATACGTCAACGCATCTGTTGACCCAATGTTGTGGCTTGGCTCGATCGGGGACCAGTACTCTCAATATTCTCATCAACCTTTCCCCGTTGCACCATGGCGCGAGCGAACACTGAGTCAACAAGAGCAATTTGAATTGATGGCCTCCCTTGAAGAGAATATTCCCGATGTCTCCTCACATCTTGTGAATGAGTCCGCGACGTTCTATGTAGCATAAGTTTATGACATGCATTTTTATCATCGGCAACCATTAGTATCACCTAAAAGAAATGCGATGAGCATACCAGCAGGGAAATCGACCCGATGGGTGACTTCACGCGTCATTCTTGCACCGGAATTGCTTGAACTGGAAGAGTAAGCTCTCTGGACCTTGTCGGACGCTATATGGGGATGTTCATCGCTGTAGAGAGTTGCTTTGTTTCCATAGCCAGTTATGTACGCTTTGTCGAATACAGTTCAGTCATCTAGAATTTTCTATGTCGATGAGCTCGCGGCCAACGACCCAAAATCCTTGTGATCTGTGGTCTTAGTGTATATTTGTAGGAAACCTCTAGAAATTCTTCAAACATCTTTCGAAGATTTTTAAAAACCTTCTTGAGCTACCAAATCCACTCAAGAATAGTGGTGAGAATAACTGCACCAGTGGCTGTTACCTATATAAAATGTCTGTACCATTGTATCGAAATACTTTGAGAAGGGGAGGTCAAGGTGGAAAAAGAAGTTCAATATTGTATAATTCTCAATATCATATATATGCTATAGTATGTAACTATGCTTGCTCACAACCCATCACCATCTAGCCCAAACGGAGGTATCCGTGGCCAACGATCTAATAGCATGGCGTCCACATGATTAAAATAGTTAGGCTATAGGCTACTTAACAAAGAGAAGAATTTCCAGTTGCAATCAGTTTAATTATCACCAGGAAATTTCCTTGAGATAAGAACTTATGTCCGTACTTGTATACAATATATTGTAACTATAATGTTCGGAAGAATAAACCACCAATTGATTAGAGTATACTAGATAAAGAGGAACAAGATCAAAAAGATTTGTATATGTAATGTAATGATATGACAAGCAATGGATAACAAAATTGAAAAAGGCAACCCCCATTATAATGATTCTTAGATGTCCTGAACTGATATCGATGTGTGTGCATTGAATCTATATACAATTACAGCTTGATACAAGCACGCACTAAGCCAACCTTAACTGAGTAAAAAAAAGCCCCACCGAAAGGTCACGTGAGAACCCTCATGCGATCCAGCACCTCGTAACCTCAACCTCTTGATGAAAGAGAAGAAAAGAACAAAGGGCGTCGTTTCATCGCCACCACACAACGACGACCTTCCCTCTCCTGCGCCTTCACCTCAACATCTCCCAGTTCTCACGTTTCCTGTCGACAGAACTGGATTTCTGGAATGTGCGTCCACTGGTCGAGCGCCCGAAGGTCACCCTGATCGCTCTGGAAGACCTCCACCCGACAGACCCTGCCACAGACTCTGCATCGGAGAATCCGCCCAGACATCTCTGTCCAGGAGGATCGCGCGGGCGGATAATAAGGCTCTTGCTTCGGGGTGCCTCCCTCTATTCGTCGTCAGTAATCCATGTCAGACTCTTTCTTGCCGTCGTCCTTCCGAATAGGCCCTCTTTCGCCTCCCTCTCCTTCAGCCGGATCGTTCAAAGCAAACGTATCGCCGCCTACCTCCAAAGTCCTCACACCGCAGACACCCTCGTCTCCTCCGTTGATGTCAGTCAGCGCTCAAAACTATGCCTCCGCCTTCACCAACCCTCAAGCATCGCCCGGTCTGGCTACGTCGCAGGGACAACCATTATCATCACCTCCTTCATCAACCCCGATGTCTACCCAAGTCTCACAGCAACAAACTGTGAGTACGACCAATTCGTTTCCCACACCAGCAAGCAGCGTCAGCGGCCACTTGACGGGCATTGCTTTTATAGATGAGGAGAAGCCGTCATCTGGACGCCGGCTACAAAACAGAAACTCAATAGACGTTGGCGGAACAGCTGTCGGCCATGATCGGTTCTCTGGACACAGAAGAACCGATCATGACCGACAGGATAAAAGCCTCCATGCCAGGGATATGTATGGTGGTAGAACTTGTTCGGGAGGCCAAAGTATGGCAGAGGACGAAAATATGATGGAACTCGACGAAGACACAGGGGTCTCTACCGCCGATAACCACCTAAGTCTGGATTCCTTGCAGAAGGACATTGGGTTGGCCTTCCATCTTTGCAAGACTTGTAAGGTCTCCCCGAGAACATTTCCTCTGCCACACTTACTATCTGGCTTATATGGGCTGAGCTCTGCGTGTTAACACGGTTATTGCAAATTGATAGCTCATCCTATGTCCGGTCCCGACCCTAGTCTGGATTTGGTGTCATTGTATGGGTTAGGCTCGGTCGGCCAGTCAGTCATGAGGGCAGATCCCGTGACTGGAGAGAAGATAAACAGACTAAGGAAATCCTACGAGGGAAAGCTGAAAGGATTAGGACTTGCTGGGAGAAACAAACCAGTAAAACACGAACCTGGGACCCCTGGTGGGTTACGACAGATGAGCCTGTGGCCGGAGGAAGAATGGCAAAATCAGAAAGTCCTCGGGAAGGAAATCAAAATAGCGAGTATGGATTCACCCCTTTACGACCTTCAGATGAATGCTATGAAAATGGAACCTGGAACGATCCCGAACCATGAATATTGGGAGGACATCCTCGGCCATGAAAAGCCGCCGAAACATGCCACACCCGCTGAAGCGGGCAAGAAGGCTGTAGCCCCTCCAACTACCGCTACTACTGCTCGTCAGCCCGGCCAACCCAATGGCACACCAGCTGCGATAGAGCCGGAGCGAAGCAGACCAAGCCGTGGAAAGAAGAGGCATTATGATGACAGCAGTTTCGTCGGTTATGGCGAAGGTTATGCAGACGACGATGATGAAGCGGCATTCTATTCTAATAGCGAGGAGACGGGTAGAACCGGGAAGAAGAAACGAAAGAAGGTATTTTTGTTAAATCTTGATCAATCCTCTTGGTGCACTAGAACCTAACATTTCCGACTCCCTCACAGGAGCACGTGCCCAAGATTGCACCCACGATTCCAGAAAGGGGGGGAACGTATGGAGTCGGTATGTTTGGAATTGGGGCCAGGTGACGTCAAGGCTTAATGACTATCATAAGTGGCTTATGATAGTCATTATTATTTGTATATCATATCAGATCACAGAATAATAGTTAAGAGCAGATAAACAGGGAAGTGAAGGGCCAAAGGTGAGCTCTCTTAGCGCTTCACCTCCCTGTTTATCTGCTCTCAACTATTATTCTGCATTATTATTTTTCATACATTTTGCATACCGGTGCCGGATATACCCGCCTTTGTTTGATGGGATGGCGTTTGGGAGGGTGGCGGAAATGGTTTTTCTTTATCATACTTAACAGCGATCAAATGCATTGTTTTTATACTCGAACTTGTCAAAGAGCTTATCTCAAGGAGTCTTTTGATATCAAATTTAACTTGCTACGAGATCTTATGGTTTGAACTTGTGAGATGCGATGTTAGGTTTTTGGTACCTGGCTACGTGGGCTCCGGTCGCAACTGACGGCCATCTATGATACAGCTTTTGAAGATAAATATCCCACACCTCCTCCTTTGCGGCCACTGGCCGCTGACGGAATTAAAACTCCGTACGGATTTCCTGGACCAAAAGTGTTGTTGATGGAATCCATACAAAGACTCATCCTTCACCATGGCAATCCGTAAAAAGCGAGCATAGAATAGTGTATTAATTGTTGCGCTTGCCTCAAACTCCGCCATTCATTGTAACTATTCGACAAGCTCAGAGAAGCTTCAACCGGGGATATCCTTTCATGCACCATATTTGCGTGGCTCGCTTGTGGGCCAACAGCCCGTAGGTAAGTACTACATATAGTCCGTAGCCATGACGCTTTGCTCCCGATGATCTCGATTAAGCTCTGAAATTGTGACTACCTAGTAATGGGCACGAGGATGATTACTCTATGCTATGTATGTAGTTTGACGATGAGATCTCATGGTTTGAAGAGAATGTACAAACATGACAAAAAGTCCCTCAGGCTACAAAAGGACGTGAAAACGGTAGAAATCCCAGGGACCTCACCATTGCAAGTGCAGAAACCTGTATGCTATGATAATAGTAGAAAGATAAACGCCTTCCCATCAATCAAAGAGGGTATATCCGGCACCGGTAATTTTGCGTACATTTTGCATTACTGGTGCCAGATATACCCGCATTTGATTTAATTTACACAGGTTTCTGCACTTGCGATGGTGGTGAGATTCCTACGTCTTTTATTGTCTTGCATCCGTTTCTGTCTGGGAAATTTTGGATAGTATTAGCCCGCAGCAGGTATTGCTGACCATTCGTTTACAACGGATTTGTGGTAAAGGGCTTGTAACCCAAACAATCTCTCTCTGCAACACATGCGATCCCGACGTAGAGATTGTGAGGTGGCTCCTGTCTGGTCTTAGGCGTCCCGTGTTTTTGTCGATTTTCTCGATATGGGGTCCTGCTCAGACTCTAGAGAAGAACATTTGTTAGCCAGTCGACGTGAAATCGGTGGAAATCCCAGGGAAAATTGCAAGTGCAGAAAGCTGTGTATAATAATGTAGTGTACGGTGGTAGTAGGCATTCTGAGTATGGAATATCTGGATGCCTTTTATAGACAAATCCTGAGGATATTCCTGTCATCAACTCGGGGTTTCCTGGCGAAGGAATATTCGTCAAACCCCACACAAGAACTTTTAATAAAACATACCTAATAATAAGATAATGGAAAATTCCCATGTACTTCTCAGGTATTTATATCAACGAGACATTGAACACTGTATCTTAGAAAGAACAGAGGCGAAGAAGTCGATATGATATGTATCATCATATGAATGTCAGCCTAAACTCACTTGGTGCATAATCAAGCACAGAAAGAGCCTTTTATTTCCCCACTGCAGTGATCGAATGTATTTCTTTGGCAGTACTATCAATCCTACCTAGACAGTAGATACTATGATAGTTGAGTGCAGGTACATGTGCAAACAGAAAAAGGGCAGGGATATATCATGCATGAACTAGGATAACTTGTAGTTAGGTACATAGGCTGATGGAAGGGGATTTTCGATCATGAGTTCTCTTCAAACCCGGTAGGTAGGTATCATAGTCGATTGGCCTATGAAGATGTTGAAAGCAAGAAAGAAACAGTTATAGTGAAGGATGATCTTTCAAGTTACTTTAATAAGCCTTCCGGCTCTAATAAACCTTATCTAATCCAGGATGATCCACAATAGACCCTTTTTTTGGGTGTGGCCCGTCATCTGATACATGGATTCGCCGAATTTCCTCCGTCCCCGGGGCTGAGACGAGCGAAATTCAAGATATACCTATAAATGTATGTATCACATATCATAGTCTCAGAGTTCCTTCTCCTGATCCTATCATACATACAGTCTAGAAAATAGGACTTTCATCCTATCTCATTTTTTATTTATAGTACTTTATACATACTCTACCTACCTAAACCATGTCAAACTACGAGCGAGCCTTGCGTTGTATTGACGATGCCCATACACAGGACCCCAATCTCATCACTATCCATAATGGCACCCAGATACCATATGAGCTGCACTATGCGGAAAAAATGACCCGTTATCTCGAACAATACGATCCCTCTGCATCCGAGACCTTGAGGTTGGCCATTCGCGCCCAACATCTGAGACGCTGGGAGATACCGCGGAGCTCCTACCCTCAAACGAAACCGGGCTATTTCGCCTGGCGGACGTTCTTGAAAAAGAGGCAGGCGGAACAGGCGGAGAAGATCTGTCTTGATTGTGGATACTCTGCTGATGATGCCGGAAGGGTCGCTGCCTTGATTCGGAAGGAGAAGCTGAAGCAGGATGGCGAGAGTCAAGCTCTGGAGGATATTGCGTGTCTGGTTTTTTTGGATGACCAGTTTGAACAGTTTGGAAAGAGTCACGATGAGGAGAAGATTGTTGGAATTCTAAAGAAGACTTGGGGGAAGATGTCTGACAAGGGACATGAATTGGCGTTGAAGATTGAGATGTCCGATCATGCCAAAGCGCTTGTCGTGAAAGCACTGGAGTCATAGCGCACCTGTGCGATCTATACGGTGTTAAGGGAGAGGAGGGGTCTTTTCTATAGATGAAGTCTGGGATGTTCAAGGAAAAATCTTGTTTATTTCGAGTCACCGTGCTCGGCTTCCCTTCGCTCATTAAGCCATAAGATGGTTTTTATCCACAAAACATTCGCCACGATATCTTAACAGTACGCCATGAACGAAAAGGAAAGGAACTTGGGTATCTCATCTCAATGGCTTCCAGCATCAATCATACGAACAAGTCCAATGGCTGCGCCAGCAGCAATGCCTCCAACCAGACACATTTGAACTCCACTCTCGAGCCCAGCGACAATGTTGTCTCTACCGCGCCAACCACGAACAATGCAAGTCTTCGCATACCCGAATACCAGCAATGTGATCGCCATAACTCCAGCGCTTGCATAGAATGCATCAATAACCTGACTAACGCAAAAGTATGGAATAAGAGGTATGAAACCGCCGATGAAATATCCAAGCGCAAGAGTGATGGCTGATATGTAGGCCCGGTTGCCCGGTTGTTTAGATTGTTTGTGGTGGAAGGCTATCAAAAAGTCGCGAAGGCGATTCGGAGAGCCACGAAGGGAAGCACAAATCTCCGAGATGATACTCTCGGAAAGCCCGTATGACTTGAAAGTCTTCCGAACAATGGCATGAGCCTCCCCTGGCTTTTGTTTCACAAGTTCATCCACTTCCCGTACGGTGGTATTATATGATTCCCTGAACTACGATCAGTAGGGGTAATCTGGAATCTTAGTTTCGTGTGGCTCACTCTTCGCTCTTTGCCCCGACATATCCGCCTAGTCCCATGGAGATTGCGCCAGCAGCCAACTCCGCAAGACCACCAAGAACCACGACCTTCGTTTCCCCAAGAGCTGACAGGCCAGCGCTGAGAGCAAAGGGTACGGTCAATCCATCAGAAAGGCCGAGAATGGCATCTGATACAATACGTGGATCGACCTTTGATCGGGAGCTGCCCTGACTAGCAGCCTCGTCCGAAGAGACGTTGGGAAGGGTGCCATATAACGGTGGCTGCGCTTCTAGGCTGTTGGCGACGCCAAACAGTGTTACCTCTAAATTTTCTCCACCGATAGAGGATAATAGAGGCTGTCCTGTAACGAGGGATACATGATTAGTCCAACGATGTCTGGAGGGATACGAAAGTCGCCGTTCAGTGCAGGAACACTAACTTGAATTCCCAGACGCATGAACTTTGTCTCCTGCAGACACCCGTTTGCCCTGTCTTGATTGAAATAGCTTCTGCTTAAGAAAAGCAAAGGACATTTTGGAAATTCAACCCTTTAATCACTTGGAACTCTCTGTGTGGATCAACTTTTTCTTTTTTTTTCTTTTCTTTTTATTGAATGCGACCAACGGCAGAAGATGGTGAAAGCCACAGGAGGTAAACAGGGTGCAAGTGAAACCCTGAATTCTTTCTTGTGGTATAATATATTAGATGAATTGGAAGCTTGTGTGCTGCATAACACCTCAACAATTAGCTATTGAGGAGCAGAGTATTTTACATGTCTTTTTTGTTCCTGGGTGATGTAATGCAGTGATCCTGATAGGTTCATGACCACTCAAAGGAAGGTAGATCTACAAGAGGCAAAGTCCGCTAATAAGTGGTGGAACAATAGAAGAAGCTGCATATATACGTACCTATGATGGTTACCTATACTATCAGTTAATATATTGTTTGAGGTTGCTTGGAAAGTATCCTTAATCTTCAATTTAACAATCAAAATAACCTTGGAAATTTCCCCGGCAGTTTTATGATTGGAGCAACCTCAACCTCTCAAACCTTATCAATGATCCATGGATCATAGCAGAAGTGGGTACTTGAGCTAAAATGAACCAATAGGAAATTAGCCAATAACCATCCAATTAATTGTCAGCAACCTGCCCAAAGTCGGCTTACCTTTGGCTTCAATCCTATTGGTAATAATAATAGCGACGTACCTAAGGCTCCCGAGGCTATCTCGATTCCTCGTAATGCATCATGTAGACATACATACAATGTACATACACAGACACTCAGAAAGCCA
The DNA here is from genome assembly GCA_002240705.1 of Elaphomyces granulatus. Lineage (NCBI taxonomy): Eukaryota > Fungi > Ascomycota > Eurotiomycetes > Eurotiales > Elaphomycetaceae > Elaphomyces > Elaphomyces granulatus. The sequence goes on from NPHW01002154.1 coordinate 25,027, forward strand.
ATCCGATCGGCATCACCAATGCTACTTTGAAATCACTGTTAACGAAAGCCTTCCGAACTGAACGTGTCAGACTGCGCAGCATAAAAGGCGATGCAAAAGACCTCGAGATCAAAAACACCACTGGCAATACATACAGAAAAGATGGCGCCAAGAATTATAGCTACACTCTTGATGAATGAAAGGGCGTGATTATTTGAGACGTTGACCACACCACGACGCATACGTGCACTAGCTTGAAGCAAACGGACCATATCATATATGTGGCAGAAATTGCTAGGGGTCATGACGATCGACGCTAGATTATTGCTTTATCTAGAATATAGCATTACACATATGCATCATTCCAGAGGGCGAGAAATTAGGTAGGTACCGATAACTTCTAGGATGCGAGTGCCTATGTACTTAAGCTCGGCTGCCTATATGTAGCGAGGGCTGAGTTTACCATAGGCTAGGCCACAGCCGAAAATTAAGGCACAAATCGATGACCGAGGATCTCGTACAGCTATATAGGTAGCTTGTCTGGACCAGGGTCCTGACATAGGACTTCCAAGTAACCTTGACTCTCTACATACGTGTATGGGGATGCCCAGCGTACGTTCTTATTATTCAGAAAGAAGACCGTGTGAAATCGATCCTGCTAATACCTATGGGATATTTATTAACATGCTGAATGGGCAGTATATTGATACTTACAACCGGAAGAGTTGCATGAGACAGTTGAATCATATCATCACTTTGAAACGCTACATAATTCATTAAGAATTCGAATCTTGAAGAATGGAAGAAGAAGACTTTTCCACTCCTCATGTTCGTCTTCCTCGCCGTTAGTGAGTATAACCGGGGGCTGTGTGTCAGGATATTGACCTGGGAAGGGATTCGTAGGTACTACAGCCTATAAATGCAGTTTCCAAGGACGGGGTCACATTCTTCAAATCCGCCGGTCTACTCCGTATGCTTTATTACAGCCTATCTACTTTTTGTATATGATATACAGTTGGCAAAGGCAGAATCAGATTCCCAGGAGGCACATATTGGGTGAGATTAACAGACAGGGGCCCGGGAGGAGATGGGAAGTAGTCGAAGGGGAAGAAGAGATCAATTGTTTACGGGGGACGACAGCGGAAAGAGAAATATATAGAAAGTAAGATTCTTATAATTGTTTTAGCAACATCCAAGTTCTTCCACAACCCGTCCATGTGATTCGTTATTCCCCAGAAGATAACAAACGACTGTTAAAGAATCAAATTCCAGTATCATTGAGCAGTGACAATGAGCACACTATCGATTCTAGCAAATTGGGTCTCTCCCAAGAAACGAGCCCGAATACATACTGTAACTGTATTTAAATTAGAGAATTGCATATGAATGAGAATGTGAGAAGCTAGGAAGAAAGGGGCTCGCGCCAGATGAGCGAAGAAGAACGACGTCTGTGTGTGCCTTCACTCCAAGAAATGCGTCGGCTTGCCAATGCCGTTTAAGGAAGCCCAACAACCGGAGTGCAACGACCGAAGCGGTACAAAGAATTAAAAAAAAAACCCCCCCGGTTGGAACAACGAACTATGAAGAAAAAGATATGAAAATCCGCGAGTTAAGAAAATAATTTTCTGAAAGAGCACCGAAGAATGTTATCAGAATGAACGGTATAAAGAAAGGCTTGCGAAGTTGCGACGACAAGTTACAAGAAGCCTAGAGGGAGAGAAAGGAAAACCTAGGTGCTAAAGAGTGAAAGAAAATCCTCAGCCGAGTACGGAAGAAGATCGGCAGAAGATGGGAAATCCTTGAAAGATGAAACGCCCTGAAAGAAGCCTTGCGGAAGAAACGAAGACTCAGGAAAGGAAGGAGAAACAGCAGGAGGCATTTCGGAAACAAACTCCGACGAAGGCAATTCAAACGTTGGCGAAAACGAAGCTACAGCAAGCTAGCCTTAGATAAATGGTAGCTGGTTAAAAGACCAAAGCAGATAACAATCTGCTGGTTCGAAGGTCTGCCTCATAATGTTGTAGTACTCCATTCAAATATAAATCCGATTCGGCTGTTCTAGATTCTCAATGAGTTCTTTTGTGGTCTGGTCCAAAAATCCCTCGATGCGATCCCGTGACTTGAGAGGTCCTAGAAGGGCTGAGTACATATTGCGAGCGAATCGCGTTCATGATGCACTTCTGTTGGAATGCCTTCCGTGGCTGGAAACAGCGGGCTAAATGAGGTGAGTTTGAGGTAGAGAATACTTCCATCGTCCTATAAAAAGCGTAGTGAGTATTTGTGATAGGAGTGGAAGCCATTATTGTGTGATGTGAAGGGAATACAAGATCATATACATAATAGAAGCGTCAATGAAGAAAAAACAGCATGTAGTGCAGCAGTAGACTCTTATATGTCAAGATTCTTATAGGAGATACCAACGGCTGGCAGGAAGCTTGAAGTGTACACTTCATCAATTGGTGCCTAGTAAAGTAGATGATCAACAAGACAGATGCGATTAGACGCCGGTTTCGTTGGACCACATGGTCAACATATGGATCGCTTTTTCTCCCAGGAATATCTAGATTTAGCTCTGAAATCCCATTCTAATTTGCCGTCAAATGAAAAGTCCACCGGAATTCTCAGCCCGTCTTAGTATATATAGCCGTTTACTCTAGATTCCGCGGAAACACACCTAGTACACCTAGGCATTTGCCTTCATCCATCTGGATGATCTGTCTCAGGCAATTCTGCATTTGCTTCTTTCCACTCAGGTAATTTCTTGAATTCCTAGGAAGGGAGCGTACTCAAATGATTCAGCTGCTCCCTCCCCAGGACCGCATTGACAAGCTTTTCTTAAAACCTGAACACAGTAATGAAAGCAGCAAGTATCAACCTCTAGGTCTGAAGTCGTGACGGTCACCGCATGATCAAAAGCTAGTTTAACTGTCGACGCTTTTCGATCCGTTAGGTAGTAGTCCCACATAAGTCCATCGATCAGTAATTAACATGAGGCTTTTTAATACACCAAATCCTTTATCATAGTCATGAAAGCCGGTTGTCCGGGACCTTCATATGTTGTCGTCGGACCTCGTTGATGACCCCGAATTCTAGCTCCACGAGGACAATTGACGAGTGTTCTAAAGCTTTCTGTTGGACAAGGGAAATATCTTT
>NPHW01002155.1:0-27147 GCA_002240705.1 Elaphomyces granulatus
AAGCGACGGCAGCCCACATGTAATATACAATTGCTATGATGTGGACAAGCTTCTTGGGTGTGACCGTGTGAACTTGTTGGCAAAATATGACATAATGTACCTAGGTATATTAGTACCTATATCTCGTCTGGATCTAAGGGCTATACATAATACCGAATATATAATACGTACGCACCGTGATTTATCTCTACTGTAATCCGTAGTCGTTTGGCATTCGTACTTTATTGGATATCTTCGTACAGTGTAGCAAAGACGGCTAGAGGGTGCAGAAGAGATCAAGGACGGAATCATTGATCATGTCATGGAATATCATACATACATACATTTAGCCCATATTGACATGATTTTTTATGTAGTTGCCTCGGTGCCTCAGACCTTCTGGTGAGGAGCGGCACTATAATCCCCATTAGTGCGCCACTCTAGAGACCAAACAGGACAAACATAAACATCATATATCTAGCTAGCTTTCATTTTAACCTAGTATGGAGTCATGGACCTGATTGATCATCTTGTTGCTATGTATTTGGACCTTCGCCAGGGATTCGCCGTGTAATGCTGCATGCATCCGGCTCTTTCAGGCCTCAGGAGTCAGAACTATGCCCAATTCATTTCAGATACGTTACTATACGCTCACCTTTCCCCACAAGTGAAGAAGGCTTGACCTTGAGAGAAGATAGAATTACCTCTCCAATTGGATAATAACTTGGGCACGAGGCGTGGGATACCTGTTAAGAAGATAGTGCCGAGGGAAGGAGAGAAGAAGAATGTCCGCCCGCGCACCTACGCGTTCTCGCCGCATTGACGATGCTCTCTCCCAGCTAATTGACTCCATCTTGCCGCCACTCACGCGTTCCTATTCCGACGATGAGGATGACGCTGTCGCTACGGCGGAGGAGCGACGTCACCGCGATCGCCTCGACCGTGCCTGGCATGCCATCGAGACCCATCCCGACGGGGCAAACGGTTTGGCCGCAACCATCGCGGGGAATATCAACAATGCCTCGGATCTGATCAAGCGCAAATTAATCCGTGAAAACGCCAGCCCGGATAAAGCCGTGAAATTCTCCAATCTCTACTCCCGTCTGCTGACACAGCCCGTGCTCGGTCAGAAATGGGCAATCCTCTATTTACTCTACCGTCTCTCAGAGACTGCCTCGGATGAAGACCAGGTGGCGATCGAAGCGGAGAGGAGCCGGAGCCCCCTGATGGAGGACGGAAACTTGGAGAATATGCTATTCAAGGGGATGAGAAATCGGCTGGGAGCCAGACTCGGTGATGATGTGGATGAGGGGCCGGCGGTGAGCTCTTCCGTCTCGCAGCGAGGGAGCCGCTCGGAGAGGGTTGCTCCCCTGAAAAAAACAGCCGAGAGAGAGAGACGCCGTACTTTGTCCGAGGAAGAAAAACGGAAGACGCGTGAGGAGAGCGTAGCGAAGGAGCCTACGCCATCGGATCACGTCCCGTCACCACCGGTTGAAGCCGTCGTGAGGACAGTGAGTCCGCCCGAATCAACCCTCTTACGAGACCTCCCGTTTGTTCTGCAAGGATTGTCTACGACCAACCTTGAATTTTCTGCCAGTTCCGTCCTTCAACTGCCCGCTACGCTGCCCGTCCCCATGATATCGCTTCTACACACTCTAGCGGAACCGTGCCTTCTCTACAAGGATGTGTTGGCCTTTGTGGACAGTTCTGAAGGTGGTCTCGTCAGCCAAGCCCTACGGGCTGCGATCGGGGGTGAACTACGTTCCTACCTTAGTCTGGTGGCGACGCTGGAAGGGGAGATTAGGCGGGCGTTGGCCGCCGCTGCCAGAGGGGATGCCGTCAGTGGGGCCGTTACATTGAAGCGCTGTGTGGTATGGGTAAGAGATGCTACTATGGTGTTGCGTTTAATGAGTTCAATGATCGGGGAGGCCAAGAGTAAGTGCTTTCATTGACGACCGTCCAGAGCGGCCCTGACTCAATATTAGATAAGAAGGGCGGTCAATTGATTTCCCTCATTCATGGCTTCTCATCGTCTCATGGGGACCCTTTTGTTTGTGAGTACGCCGAGAAGTTATTGGCGCACGTCACACGTCCTTTCTACGGCATGCTACGCCAGTGGATCTATGATGGCGAGCTTTCGGATCCCTACAAAGAGTTTTTCGTCGTGGAACCGGAGTTCAGACCACATGCGGACCCGCGGCGCACTGCTTCCAGCGTCTGGGAGGACAAGTACAAACTGGATGATGACATGGTTCCGACCATCATCACGCAGGAATTTGCGAAGAAAGTGTTTTTGATTGGGAAATCCCTGAATTTTATTCGATACGGGTGCATCGATTCGGCGTGGGTGGAGGCATACTCGAAGGCGGCGTCCAAAGAGCTTCGGTACGGTGACACTGCTAGTCTGGAGACATCCATCGACGAGGCTTACAAGACGACTATGGCCCGGATGATCCATCTGATGGACTCGAAATTCAAACTGTTTGATCATCTGAAGGCGTTGAAAAAGTATCTCCTGTTGGGGCAAGGAGATTTTATTGCCCTGCTCATGGAATCACTTGCTTCCAATCTGGATCGGCCGGCCAATTCACAATACCGCCACACACTCACTGCCCAGCTGGAACACGCCATCCGTGCCTCGAATGCGCAGTATGATTCTCCCGATGTCCTTCGCCGTCTGGATGCACGTATGTTGGAGCTCAGTCATGGAGAGATTGGTTGGGACTGCTTCACCCTTGAATATAAGATCGATGCCCCCGTTGATGTCGTCATTACGCCTTGGGGATCGACACAGTATCTCAAGGTCTTCAATTTTCTCTGGCGTGTAAAGCGAGTCGAATTCGTACTCGGGAGCACCTGGCGGAGATGTATGACGGGCGCTCGAGGAGTTCTGGGGAATGTTGACGATAAAGTCGGTTCGGATTGGAAGCGGGCACGATGCGTCATCGCGGAGATGATTCATTTTGTTTGCCAGTTGCAATATTATATTCTATTCGAAGTCATTGAGGCGAGCTGGGACCAACTGCAAGCTGACATCTCGAAACCTGGATGCACGTTGGATGACCTCACCGAAGCTCACACGCGCTATCTCAACTCCATCACACACAAGGGGCTCCTGGGCTCGGCATCATCATCATCATCATCATCATCATCCCGAAGTTCGGTTTCTTCCTCCGCAGGCAAGCAGCAGCCAGAAGAAAGCTTCCTCAGCCAGCTACACCAGATCCTGAAGATCATGCTTGCGTATCGCGATGCCGTCGATGGGCTTTACTCCTTCTCGGTGGCAGAATTCACCCGCAGGCAAGAGCTTAGTGCCAAAATCGAGACTCGGACCGCACAGGGCCGCTGGGGCGTGACGGAACGCGATTTTCTGCCATCCTCCAGACGCAAGCAAGGGCACCTGAAGTCTACATCTGCATCATCGCCGCCAGTCGCCGCCACCCCGCGGTTTGAGAATCTCGAGGATGCAGCGGATGCGGCATCCCCTCTTCTCGTGGATGGCTTGTCCGCGGACGATCATATGCTCCCTTCCCTCCGCAACCGCCTCCGCGACCTGTCAGCCGACTTTTGCTCACGCGTCAACATCTTGCTGGGTGACCTGGCATATCAGCCCGACGTGGATATGCGGTTTTTGGGTGTGGTCATGAACTTCAATGACGTGTATGAACCGGTGCGAAGAAGGAGAACTGGCGGTGCCGGGAGTTCGTCTAGGGACAAAGAAAGAGCCAGGCGGAAAGCGACCGCTGCCACAACATCCGGCGGAGGCGGAGAGGGAGGCAGAGACGAGAAGGACAAAGCAAAGGACGCCAGCGGCGCTGAGAGTGGAGAAGCCCTCGGCATAGGCAGATAAGGCTGGACCTGCTCGATGTTTCTATACTCTATATCCATTCACATTTCACCCTTTCCTCTTCTCATACCTCCTTTCTAATGTATGTATGTATGCATGTATTAATGATTCTGCGCCTTTGTCAGGTAGATCTACTTTATTACAGCGACACACTTTGGGGACTCAACCACACGATATGATACGAGGATGATACCAAGAAAAGTTACATGGGTGCAAAAAGGCTTGTTTTGGGGGGTTTTTTTTATTCTATTGAATTTTCTTATGATATACAAGAAGGCTTATATGAGGGAAAGAGCTCCTGCTGTTACTACTGTATGTGTATCATAGCAACATCCATTTCACTGAGCCCATCACATCGATCAATCAATCGATCGATGTCGAATGAACGTCCAAGAGTGTGCCATGATATGATATGATAGTCAGTCTTCTAATGTATGTCCAATAACAATGAACCACAGGCTACCTCAGTCCCCTCAGACTTGCCACACATCACATCACCACATCGCACCATTAAGTCCCTAGGTAACTAAAGCGCTGAAGGGTGAAACAAAATTATTGTAGTATTGTTAAGTAACTAATTTCGTAAGCAGATTATGTAGTAAATTATTTTTATTCTAGTTTACACCTCAGAACCCTCCAGGTGTAAGCACTGAGGCTGGACTTATCTCAGGACTTATCCCCGCCCATCAACCATCAGGAAGCCTTTTTGTTCGTTGTTCCCTTATTATGTCACGACTCACAATGTTGAAGGCATTGCCCTTATCTGCGGGATACCATAAACACCACCACATGCAAGTGGCAATACAGAAGATGATCTTATCGATTACAAACTTAGAATCCAGTACAATCCAATATATCGTCCATCTGAAAATCCTTGTTCAGCGCTGGATATTGGCTCTCCAAATTCCAAGGAGCAGATCGAGAGGTGTGACTCTGCATGCATATATGAACTCCACAGAGCGAAGCGTAGGGCTGAGTCGAGTCATGCTGAACAAAGCGACACATGTTCATTCTTTATTTCGTTCTATTAACCATGACTCCGATCCCTGGGCCATAGAGTATACCAGTGAAAGAAAGTAAAACTAGTGTTATCCCATCAATTATCCATAGAATTCATAGGTAGATGAGTTACACATTTCTAATAATATTGTCCTCGTTAAATGATAGCCTTGGAAAAGAGCTTTAGGGCTGCCATTTTTGGTGTTATTTTAGTCTAGTCTAGCGCGGCGACCCTTGTCCCTAAAAAAAAAGGCTAACAGAGCCGCAAGAATAACCAAGAACTCAGTGCCTGAACTAACAATGGCTGGCAGCAATCTCGTGTTGCATCCACGTGTGCCTGCTTGGAAAAAATTGGGCCTGAAGCTCAAGTATGTGAAAGATGAGGAGACTATCGACGCTAATGTGCAAACTGCAACCCCGGAAGAAGCGATAACTTCATCGACAAGGAAAAGTAGGAAACGGGAGCGGGATAAATCGTCTCAGGAGACTTTCAATGCAGCTTCCGTGGAACCGCTGCCGAGCGGCAAGAAGAGACGGCTAGATGGAGGAATTGGCAACGGGTTGCGTGCTGGGCCTGGGGATGGTGGGAAGATCTTGAAGCCTATGGAGAAGAGTGTTCGTTTTGCTATGGACAAGAAGAGCAGGGACCAGTCTACGACCGGGGCTACAGATGGAATCTTAGAGACTACTATCAAAGCAGAGACGGCGGAAACTCAGAAGGAAAAGCAGAAACAGCCGAAAGAAGGGCATAAGAAGGCAAAGCAATGCACGACATCGACGACGGACGCCCACGAAACGCCCATCCTCTCATACCTGACCCGGTACTACGAAGATCGATCCGCATGGAAGTTTCGGAAGAATCGCGAAACTTTGCTGTTCAAACACATGTTCTCTCTTGAGCGAGTGCCGTCACGATACAACACCGCGTTGCTGGCATACCTCAAAGGCCTGAAGGGCGAGGCCGCAAGGCAGAGAATCAGGCAGGCTGCAGAGCAAGCTATCAGGGCCGACAATAAAGCGGCGGATGATGCTGTATTGATGACGTCGGAGCAGAGGACGAAGTACGGTAGCGCCATCAAGGATTTCCGGTCTCGATTATCGCAGAGGAAAACAGAACTTGAAGACCTCGACGTCACAGTTGGGATCCCAAAGGACGACGACATGGACGCAGAGACTCAAAAGAGACTTGAGACGAGAAGACGAGCCGAACTGGTCCTGTGGACGATGAATAAAAGATCCAGTTCGACAGTCCCCTTGCCTCGAGGTCTTCGTCTTGGGGGAGGAGGAGGAGGAGGGGAAGAAGAACCAACGGCTATGCATATAGAAGCCATAGTCAATGTGACAATTTCAGCAAAGAAGAAAAGGAAAAATCGGACCGCCTTTGTGGAAATATCAAGCAGCAGCAGCAGCAGTGGTAGCAGCGACGATAGCGATGAAGATGACGATGATGATGATGACGACGACGACGATGACAGTGGCGATAGCGAGGATGAGGACGAGGATGAGGGTAGTCACGATTCCGACGATCCAAGCTCATCGTCATCAGACGCAAGTTCGGTGTCGGATTCAGACCTCAGTTTGGACTCTTCACAAACATCCGATTCATCCTCTGGCTCGGATTCGGACTCATGACCATATGACGCAGTCTGGTAGTAACGCACACCTCGGACAGATTTGAAATTCACCGCCTATGAGTTTCTTCCCTTTTTTTTTTTGCTTCTACCTTTCACTTCATTGCAAAGCGTCTATCGCATTACCAAGTCTCTCCTACGCATTTTCTTGCCGGCCGGTTCTCTAAAATCTGTCACCTTGGGATTGTTTATCTGGCGCAATGAGAGGCATTTGCCTTGCAATGAGTGCGGCTGGGTCCTAAATCAAAAGGGGAAATATAGGCGAGTATCGTCGTCCAGTATCGGAATACTGGTTTCTAGACCTTCATGATCTTGATCTGCATCGGGATCTGTTATTTGAGTGTACATAACATGGGAGACAATATTATGATCTGTACTCGTGACTCTCATGAGTCATAATGTCGGTATATCGGAGGCTTCTTCCAAATCATCTATCTTTCTTTCAAAGAAAGGTATTTCACACCCACTTGCTACTTTCGGCTCTTTACATGTGATTAGGTATTTACTCAAAAGAAGGTCTGATTTGCCACTTATTAGCAAGCAGGCATGCTTAAAGCACGATGATTACCAATTTACCATGCCTTAACAACGAGAATATTGGAAGTTTTATCTCAGTTCGAACTTAGACCATAGATCTGTGGATTATACCCACACCGCCCTTTTGGGGGGAACGGACTCAACGGAGATAACTGGAAATTGGAAGCTGGGTAAAACCATCATTTTACATACAGGACCTATGATATGAGGCCTTTGATTTTATCGCTTGCAGCTTGCTACCAACACTTTGACGTCATGATGATGGTGTTGATTTGGTGATAGTAATAGTAACCCTAATCAAGAAATTAGTATCCTCTGCATGATGCATGATTTTCTTCTGCGTCCCTTAACCTTCTTTTTATCTCATCGTCTCAGAGTATCTTATTTATTTAAGGTATACTTTGGAACGCCATCGACTTGAAGAGTGTCCAAAGCTCTTTTCTTTTCTGATTCAATTTGGTATCTATCTATTCCATTTCATTTCTACTCCTTTTTTTCCTCCTTTTTCTCTTGCTTATCATGAACAACAAGGCAGCGTGGATCCCTGAATTTAAGGGTCGTCCCCTTAAAATCGACTCGGCGCCTTACACCAAACCTGGACCAGGTCAGCTCGTCATCAAGAATGCTGCCTTTGCCATCAACCCCGTAGACTGGAAGGTTCAGGTAACTTCAATTGAAATCTTTTCTTTTTCTTTTCCTTCCTTGGGAATCGTTTTCTAATAGATGTGCTGCAGGAACATGGTAAGCGTGAAGAGTACTTTATATAATATATATATTTGCACGAAGAAAACAGCCATATGAGTGAATAAGAATACTGGCTCACGTCCCACGCGGAATAAGGTTTTCTTATGCAGAAATTTCCCAATATTCTCGGATCGGACGTTGCTGGTCATGTGCAAGAGGTGGGTGAGGGTGTCACCCGCTTCAAACCAGGAGATCGAGTTATTAGGTTGGTCTTCATCACGACATGACAAACCAAATTCAGAAATAGCTAATCCCTACGTGACAAAAGTTACGCCATTGGTTTGCCCAAGGACAATAATCCCACTCTCGCCGGTTTCCAGCTCTACACCGTCGTCGAAGTAGCCGTAACATGTCACATCCCGGATTCTATGGCATTCGAAAACGCCGTTGTTCACCCGCTCGCCATTTCCACCGCTGCAGAGGGCCTCTATGAACCCTACCATCTCGCACTACCGTTTCCAGCTGCAGCGAGAAAGCAGACCTCCTATCAGCAGCAGAAGAAGTGTCTTCTTGTCTGGGGCGGTGCCTCGTCCGTGGGCTCCACGGCTATCCAACTGGCAGTGGCCTCGGGCTTGGACGTCATCACCACAGCATCAGCCCGCAGCGCGCCCTCCGTTAAGGCCCTCGGGGCGAAGGTGGTGGTGGATTACAACTCCCCATCCATGACGGATGCGTTGGTGGCAGCGGTGAAAAGTTTTGGTGGTCAGAGCACGTTTATGGGGATCTACGATGCCATAGGACAGGGCGGCTGGCAGGAGGTTTTGCAGAAATTGGGCGGCGGAAGAGTCGCTATCGTTCTGCCTTTCTCGGAGGAAGTTCCTCCCTATGTGACCCTTTCTCAAGGTGAGCAATCAATGAGTCAATTTCTCTTTTCTTTCTTTTGTTTTTACCACCCTCTTCAATACCAATTGGGGAAAACACGCAATGGACCAACTAACCACGCTTTGCCATCCAGTATGGGCTGGCGTTCTCGTCGACCATCCCGAAGTAGCGGATGCTGTATGGCGAGACTTCGTCCCAGAAGCGCTGGAAACAGGCCGTCTCAGGCCCAGGGCCGACCCAATGGTTATTCCCGGGGGGCTGGAAAAGGTCCAGGAGGGAATGGATCGATTGAGACAGGGGGTTTCTGCCCCCAAGGTTGTCGTTACGTTGTAGGTATACTAGAATATACCGTTATGGTCATGGTATAATATATATATACGTACAACACATCTGTGTATCTATATATGCACGTGTGATTGATTACTTTGAGAAATTGAGGTATTTGATTCAATCTTTTGTTTGAGAGCATTTCTTTGAAGGAGGGTTGATAATAGCAAATTATTATTATCAGTTGCTAAATTGAATCTTCTCTACACTATGCTTACAACGTATGTATATACTACATACTATGTATATATGCCGGTGAGGGGAGTCTTGCGATCTGATCGTATATTACCATGTAGAGGGCAAAACTCCTCTCGCCTATATATGATAATATGTTTGCTCAATCCCGGTCTGACAACTCAGAACCTATGACTGCAGCCAAACAGCCAAGCGCACGATCATGTTCTGTGTAACAGGACAGATCTAGGTACCTAGAGCAGGGCTAGTCATGATCAGTGCTACGGCGGCGGGAATCTGCAGGGCAATATTTATCAATATTTATTACCCGGTGATTGGCAGGGGTATCGTTATCCTTGAGCTACAGCTCAATATGTATGTAGTTGCAATTGGATGGAATAAGAGTAAAAGTAATGAGGCATTATAGTGTGTCACAATCAACTGCGGCCGACTTCGGCCGACTTCTAAATATGAAAGTAAATATGTACATACATAAATGCTATGGGGCTCTTGTCATGCAGACTTTTATATATAATATGTATTATGATACTAAGGGAAGTCAGCAGCTGCAATCCCACTACACTATGATGCGACGTGGTGATGTGAAATCATTGTGATGTCGCCGGTCTCTACACTTCTTCGGCCCGCAAGCAACCCCGAATGAATGACGATTACCAACCGCCGGCCGAACGTAAGGCTGCCGGTCGGTGCCGAGGATGGTGACCGCCGATGGCCGTACTGACCAGCTGCCGGTCGGTGTATCCAAGTGGAACGGATTCTTGACGAGCGAAGACATTTTCCCTGCGAGAGGGGACAATATTCAGCGCTGAACACAGCTGCATTTCTAAGCTGCCGACATTGAAGGCAGTTTTTAACAACCCTTCCAGGAATCCGCAGGTGAAAGAACTGACCATTGGGAAATTTCACGACACCACAAGTGGCACAGACGGTATTAACCTATTAGGGATTTTTATTGAAGGGTTTTCAATGAACTCAAGGTCACGTTTTCCAATAATTTCCTTAGTAATTACTTTTACGTAGTAAACACTTACTAATATGCTTACGAAATTATTTACTACCTACATAGTTTAATTTTCGATCCTCCAGCGCAATACATATTGTCCTCCAGACAGGATTAGCACCGGCAAGGGGCTATGATAGGGCCGAAGCGCTAAGGACTTGGGACAGTCGACTCCAGGGCCTGGCGACGCTAACTACTCTAATCACCGAGTTGTTAATAGCCTACTGCCGAAGGCGGCCGGTGACAACGGACATATGGAACCGCGATTGCAGAATATCTGTAAGCACAGCAACTTCAAGTCAACTGCAGCTGGAGGTGATATTGATAAGAGTCATAAGACAGGACACAACTTTACTAGAGAAGCCATTTGGAAGTCCCACTGGAAAAATTATGTCCTGGCTCCTCGTTGGTCGGCCAGACCTACAATATCAGTTTAATTTGACAGTCTGGCTTTGTAATAGGACCATAGGTATGTATGCATGCAGTACTTTAGCTATATAGACCACTGGAAATTGCTGACATTCTAATCTTGCGTAGATTACTATGATCGCCCTGAGCGACCGTGAGAAATGTCCGTAATAAGACATTCGGTACGGGTTCTGTACATATTTTTCCAAATCCATATCAGGCAACTAGTGTATATCCTACCTAGGTTGACTATCCTCGCTCAATTGAATCAATTCCAATATATGGTTTGACCATATGCATTAATTGAAAAGACCACTCTCTGCAGCCTATTGTCTACTGCCTATTGCTAGGGCATCAAGGTGTGATAGTGAATTCGAAGGCATGATGCATCAGTCTGAATCATCAGCAGTTACATTGCGAATGAGAAACTACCAGCCTATGTATATACTAATAATAATAAGCCAGACTTTCTGCCAACTCTTCTGTGTCAGCATATTAGTATCGCAGTACGTAATAATAGTTCCACTTCCCAAATCTCGTAAGATTCGGCTCATCCACTCAAAGAAATGTTTCTGTTTATCTCACGTTTATGCATAAAGGAGTGCTTCTCCCCTAGTATAAAAGCAGGTTAGAATATTAATACACAAAGTGACATCTCAAAGCATGGTCGTCTGAAATAGGAATATCCTTCTAAGTTTTGGGCTCTCACTTTACACTTTTTTATTGAACAGAATGTACTAGCATGCAATTACAAGGTGTAGGTGCAGTTCCCATATGATATGCATACTGTATCAAAGCATCATACTATATACAGCAGGGTGAGGCCTGCTTCCTGCCGCCCTCTTGCTTTTTCCAGAGTTGAATGGTAATGGAGAATACTAGCACCATCATTATTATATAAGTTTTAAAGTTTGTTCATTTAAGTAGGGCGCTCTCCTCTTCCACTTCAACTGCTAGCTTATCAGTCGAACTGCCTATCAATAGCTTCCTCATCCTCACGCCTCATCATGTTTGGTCGCTGTATGGCAGTATTGACTTCAGGCAGACGCGGAGTCCCATGTAACTGTCCGCATGGATTATTTTCTGAGGATATCAGCTTTAGTTCAATTCAGAGGTATGTCTTCCTTTATGTCAACAGTGTGTCGGTGTCTTTGACCGACGCTTTGACCGACGCAGACGTAGAAAACGTTGCCCAAGAGGCGCATCGACAAACTCGGCAGAAGGAGAGGTCAGTGCATGCTACGGGATGGAGAGGCGATGGTCAGACCAGTCGAGAACATGCATATGATCGGAGGGATATCAGACCCTCCCGCTCTCGCTCACCTCCCAGATGGCAAAGTCGGGACCGATGTCGAGATGCTCGACCTAGGCGCGATGTTAATTCTCACACTCCAAGTGGAGCCTGTTCAGATCCCCTTCTCGAACCCCGCCACGTTGGTCTCGTCCTATAGACAGAGAAAGGCTCAGAGAAAGAAAACGGTCACGGAGCGTTAGCAGATTCCCCTCGCGTGACAGTCGCACCACAAAAGGACTAGAAGACGTAGTTGTTCCCTTCTCGAACTCTATTATACAAATGGCTATTGATGGAAAGTTCTTGATGATCATGTGAGGAAGACACAAAGAAACATCAGATTCAGCGGTTTTCATGGCTAGCCAGAATAGATCAAAGTTTTCTCGGTCTGCCTTACCACTATCTTCTGAATTATAAGGCTGCGGTATGTACTACAGCTGGACCGAATCCGAAAGAATTAAGGGGTATGATCCAGAGGTCATCTATCTCATCCACTCAAGATTTGATGAATGCTAATTGTCAGATAACGCGCCATTTCTTTACTCGATTATCTTCTCCAATGGCTATGTTAGTTATGAGATTTACGATGCGAAATTGAATCTCATAGAGGGGGAAACAGCGTTATTAGGATAATTACGTTTGATCCTAGGTGACAGGATGCTTTATCAAGGTTCTTTTCACGACGGGACACTCGTGAGATAGCCTACGCGTCGGCTCTGAAGTCTTTGGCATCTTGCCCTCGTATGAGGGATGGAGGAACCCTGTATCAATCTGTTACGATGGCGTGTCAATACGATTCCCTGGCCCAAATATTATTAGGCAGCTATCTTGATGCCGTTTCATATAGTTCGTCCATACTACCCATTGGAAAAACCACTTTCTGTAACCTATTAATCCAGGCACCAACGCCGGCTAGTATGTCTATGGTGTTATTGCAACCACTTCTCAAATTACGTAAATCTCAGAAGATTCGGCGCATCGTAAATGGATGAATTTAAAGCCAAAATAGCACTTTAAAAGAAAAATAAATTGACGTTTCATGTCACACCGATTGCCTGCCGATGGTAGAATACCAGGGCCAGCGAAAAGAATAAAGAATATGAACAAAGCAACAGCAAACTATGATTTCAAATCATGATCATCAACCCCTTTGTTCCATTGTTTTATACACTTTGTCACAATATGGGCAAACCCAAGCTTTATAAACACAGCTTCTCGAAAGATCCTTGTTGTTTATTAGATCTGTCTATAAAAGACAGACAATCCCCTATGTAAATAGATGGAACAAGTTACAACATTACACAGAAACAAACCACAGTCCATATTCGAACACAACAACGACTTAACAAATACTTCAAAGATACTTTACTTTGCCAGCAAAGCCTAACAGCTACTAGTACATACTATCATATAAATAAGTTAGTTTTGTTCATTCAAGTTGAGCCTCTCTCCTCTTTGTTCTGTTCAACCGCTAACCTACCAGTCGAGCTTCCTATCAGCACCTTCCTCATCCACCTCATCATGTTTGGACAGTGTGGTCCCTGTAAGGCAGTAGTGATTTTTGGCAGATGCATAATCCCATGTCACTGTCCACATGGATTATTTTCTACCCCATCACCAGATACGAGTAATATTACAACTGAAGCTGAATGTGAACTTTGTGCACATCCTCTCTTATCCCACGAGGATATCAATTTTAATCCAGCTCAGGAGTCTATGTCTCAGTTTCATGATCGGAGGTCCCGTTCCTGCTCACCCCCCAGAAGGCAAAGTCGTGACCAATATCGAGATCCTCGACCTAGGCGCGATGTTGATTCTCACACTCCAGGTGAAGCCTGTTCATCTGGATGGGCTGAAGGAAGAGGCCGTCGACATAGCTCTCTGCCTAGAAGATTCCCTTCTCGAACCCTGCCACCTCCGTCTCGACCTATAGGCCGCAGAGAAAGGTCCAGAGAAAGAAAACAGCCACGGAGCGTTAGCAGATTCCCCTCGCCTGACAGGCAACACTACAAAGGGACTAGAAGACGTAGTTATTCCCCTTCTCGAACCCACCACGTCGGTTTCGGCCGGAAAGATCCAGAGAAAGAAAACGGCCACAACGTATTACCAGATCGCCCTCGCGTGACAGGCATAGCTACGGAAGGGCTAGAAGACATTGTCCAGAATATGGTGATGCTCGAGATCGGTCAGGTTACCGATAATTGAGCTCACGAGGACCGGACGGCAGGGACAACGGACGAAGGGGACTTTCGTCTCATAATTCAAGAGCTGGTAGAAGAGAATCACGTTTTGATGTTGGTAAGGGCGAATCCCGAAATGACTGTCGATTGAGTCTCGTCACTCTCAGCAGAGAGTACAGATCTCAAGCCCTAAACGTCGTGGCCCTGATCGAAGCAGACGCCGCGGTAGTCGCCACCGTGGCCACCTAGATCCTCCAGTAGATTATCCTCTTTCGTCAGTGATCCTCTTCTATCTCTATGCGAGGACACCGTGGCTGTTCTCTGGAAACAACTTCAACAGGCGCGGGTTATTCATATCCGGGGTACTCCTACCAGTGGAAAATTCATGCTTGCTCACCGTCTTGAATATCATGTGAGAAAGAGCCAGGAGATCAGCGGTTTTCATGGCCGCCTGAAATAGATCAAAGGTTAATGGTTCTGCCTTACCATAAGTTTCTAAACCATACCACAAGACAGCCAGCACTGGAATGGCTACATCTAAATGTGTTGCTGATTATTGGTGAGGCCCAGATGTCATATGAATATCTCGGTTTCTGGAATGACTTTATCAAGGCCTTGGCATCTGCGATGTCAGGTCTCATGGCCATTCGCTTAAAGGCACTGTCCTTTGCTGCTATACGCCCGCGACTCTCACTCACTAGGATCTGCATGGCAAGGGTTCGGCGCTGGGCTCATATGTAGGATAGCACCACCACTTGGAGCTCAGGGCCTGCTAGGGAGTTCTTGACAACGTTTATCTTATTACTTCAGAATGGTCAGGGCAGTTATTGGGTGGTCACATTGACTTTCAAATTAAATCTGTCGGATGGGCAATTAAGTGTGTTATAATTAGAGCGATCGGCTGGATGATCACATCGAGAAGTTTCAGATACTCCGGCTGGATCGAATCCAAGGGAATTCTGCGGTATATTCTGCTAGATTTTCGGAAAGCCAAGCCTCAGAGATTTCTGATTAAGGAGTATGATATCCACTCAAGATTTGATGAATGCTGATTGTCACTGACTCACTGGTCAGATAACTCGCCGCTTTTTTATCTTCTCCGATGACTATGCTAGTTATGAGATTTACGATGCGAAATTGAATCTCATACTAGTAGAGGCGAGAACGGGTTGTTGCAATTTAGCATTGTGTTTGATACTCGGTGGCAGGATGCTTTATCAAGGGCTCTTTTCACGATGGGACACTCGCGAGATAGCCTATATGTCGGCATCTTGTCCTTGTATGATAATTTCGGGGATGGAGGAATCCTGCATCAATCAATCTATTACGATGGCGTACATTATTACCTCCGGCAGCTATCTTGATTCCGTTCCATATAGTTCGTCCATATCACCCATTGGAAAAACCACTTTCTGTAACCTATTGACAGGCCGGTTAGTATCCAGACTATGACGTGAAGGCATCAATTGGAATAAAGCATGTACTATTATGGTACTTCCACTTCTTTATTACAACCACATCTCAAATTACATAAATCTCAGAAGATTCGACCCATCGTAAATGTATGCATTTAATGAAGCCAAAATAGCAAAGTACATACTTAAGAATTGACGTTTCATGTCACGGTCATACATAAAGGACTGCTTCTAGGCCCGGGTTAGCACCGATTGCCGATTGCCGAAGAGAATCCCAGGGTCAACAACTGAAAGCGAAAAGAATAAAGAATAGAAACAAAGCAACAGCAAATTGCGATTTCAAAGCGTGATCGCCTGAAATAGGAATAGTGATTTTACGCTTTCGTTATTATTACGTTAGCAAATTCTACTTGTATACTATGAATAGTAGAGTAGGTATCATACCACTAATGTAGTAGTGTATTGTTCAAAGTAGCTATATTGTTAAATTATTAGAAAGAAAGTCACTATTCGGGTTCTACCAATGTTGATCATCAATCCCTTTGTTCCATTGTTTTCTAATTTCGGCAAACCAAAGCACAGATTCTCCAAAGATCCTTTATAGTTGTTTATTAGTTAGCTTATGGTTTGTCTATAAAAGACAGACAATCCCCCAGGTAAATAGATGGAGAGAAATATAACAAGTTACAATACACATAATAACAGTCCACATTACAACATTCTAATATTCGAACACAACGACTTAACAACAAATACTTTCTTTGCTAGCAAACTCCAACAGCTGCTGGTACAATACATAACTATCAGTTCATTCAAGTTGAGGCTCTCTCTCCTCTTCCCATTCAAATGCTAACTTATCAGTCGAGCTTCCTACCGGCATCTTCCTCGTCATGTTTAGACAGTGTCCCTGTAAGGCAGTAGAGATTTGTTACAGACGCAGAAACCTATGTAACTGTCCACATGGAATATTTCCTATCCCATTACAAGATACGAGTAATATTACGACTGAAGCTGCAAAATGTGAAGATTGTGACCATCCACTCTCATCCCACGAGGATATCAGCTTTGATTCGGCTCAGAAGTCTATGTCTCAAGTCGTCAAAGAGGCCTATCGACGAACTTGGCTGAAAGAGAGGCTACTGCGTGTTAGGGGATGGAGAGGTGACGGTCAGGCCGGTCGAGATCATGATCGGAGAGATATCAGACCCTCTCGCTCCTGCTCACCCCCCAGAAGGCAAAGTCGTGACCGATATCGAGATGCTCGACCTAGGCGCGATGTTGATTCTCACGCTCCAGGTGGAGCCCGTTCAACTGGATGGGCTGAAGAAAGAGGCCGTCAACATAGCTCTCTACCTAGAAGATTCCCTCCTCGAATCCCGTCTCCGTCTATAGGCCGCAGAGGAAGGCCCAGAGAAAGGAAACGGCCACGGAGCGTTAGCAGATCCCCCTCGTGTGACAGGCAACACTACAAAAGGACTAGGAGACGTGGTTATTCCCCTTCTCGAACCCACCACGTCGGTTTCGGCCGGAAAGATCCAGAGAAAGAAAACGGCCACAGGGCATTAGCAGATCGCCCTCGCGTGACAGGCATAGCTATGGAAGGGCTAGAAGACGTTGTCCGGAATATGGTGACGCTCGAGCTCGATCGGGTTATCGACAATTGAGCTCACGAGAACCGAGCGGTAGGGACAACGGACGGGACTTCCGTCTCATAATTCGAGAGCTGGTAGAAGAGAATCACATTTTTAATTTTTGCAAGGGCTACGAATCCCGAGATGACCGTAGACCGATCTCGCAGCCCTAAACGCTGTCTGAGCTCGCTGAGACTAAAACGCTGTAGCCTGCAGATCGAACGCCGCGGTAGTCGCCACTGTGGCCCCAACAACGCATGTCTGTCCTGACAATTTTAGAAAAGTATCACAGATTCGGAACTGAGGCATGCTCTCACTATGGCTTTTTAGAATTAGTATTGCTGTATGTGAGGATCAGGGTCGGGAAGATCCAGACCGCGGTCCTTGAAGTCGGAACTAGGGCTAACTAAGCGGCCAACGAAGCGCTCCAGGCAATCAGAGGTGATATCCAGGCGTTGGGACTCAGGCGAGGTAGGGAGCAGCTAGCGATGTTGTTAAACCGGGCAGCTGTATTTGATACATCTTCCAAGGCTCAGAACCCGATCGGGATGTGTCGATCGGTATTTACGGACGCACAAGGATCCTTATGATATCGTGCCGCTGGCAATGGGATGGCCAGCACTATCATATTATAGCAGAACCGCCGACCTGCAACCTACCTCAATCGGCACTCAACCTTGCCCTCTCAACCCTCTTTCTAACCACACTTGTCTTGGCTCGTCGTCTCTGCCTAGTTAGCAGTCCCATATTACAGATCGATTGCCAGCTATCCTCTCCAGAAAAGTATATGAATTGGTACCGATTACTACTATACTATATGTACTCGTTCCGACTTCAAGGACCGCATCTGGATCTCTCCAATCCTGATCCCCACATATAGCAATACTGGTTGAGAGCATGCCTTGGAGTTTTAGCTCCAAATCTCTGATGCCCTTTCCAAAAGGGCAAAACCTTCGTTCGAGCTCCTTTTCTATTGCTCCAAAGCGTTTGTTGACCGACGTTTCAGATTTTTCGATTAATGTAGTCAATACCGAAAACTTTCGGTTTCATCTCTTGTCTCAACGCTAGATATTCGGCGACATGGTCATCCAATTCCTCGGAAATTTGGTCGATGGTCTTTTCGTAAATCTGGAAGCGTCTGGGGACTGGGTGCCGAAGTAGTGAGGGCTTGCATGACTAGCATGTTTGGCATCTCCAGCTTGACCAGCGTGCAAGATTGGGCAGTATAATTGTCATTTGTGATGGATAAGGTCGTACGGACAACTTGAGTCTAATAGTAATAATAAGAAGACTGGACTCACTGGAGATGATGTACGAACTATCCACAGCGGCACAACGTCTTAGAAAAGGGACTTGGAGCCAATCTAGTCCTAGGTGGAAATCGGTGGTCTGATTCTGGCCCGACTGGCAGTGGACCCTGAAAAAGGACTTGAAGTCTAGCGGAAAGCTGGGGCAATGTAACTACTCTACAGCGGGGTAAGCGGGGTCTTTTTTCGAGTTATGATTGGGTGGAACTGTTAGTCTTGGGACGGTGCGGGAGATCGACGTCCCTGCCAAGCCATCCTATATGAGACGAAGAGCTGGAAGAGCTGGAATGAAGCGTTCTACGAAGGGAGAACAATAATGGTGCAAACATGGAGGGTGCCCAGCTGCAGGACTTAAAAAAGATTCTTCATCTGCCATCCATACCCCTCCATGCGACTGTACCTTCTCCCGAGTCTACTCAGTACTGTAGACACACCTTACGCGAGACACCCCATACAAAGTGGGGTAAAATTTCTAAATTTTTGGAATATCATAACTTCTAAGTTCTCGTACTACTATGAGCGAAGCGAATAGGTAGGTGCTATGAGTAGTCTACATGTTCACGTGTACTGTACCTCCGGCTGCTTATCAATGGACGAAAAACCACTCTATGATCGCTAGGGACAGTACTTCTCCAATAGTACAGTAGTTATACAGACTCGAGTGCCGGAGGCGGTGAGACCTTTGATGCCTCCATATTTTAACGCTTGATTGTTATACATTTCATCGTCTTTTCTATTTATTCCGGTCCACGGTTCTTGCTACGATATCGATCCGTACGCGTTGGCAATTCATTATTGCGCCCCTGCCGCAGAAGTCTTGCGAAGCGTTTCCCCGTTATTCCGTCCGGTCTTTCGCTCCGCACGCGGGATCGATATCATGAGGAGGAGCGGCAGGGATCGGACGGGCAATACGGGCAACAGTGAGGGATCTGGCAGGGGAGGGGAATGTAGCCATACTGTTGAGGAAGCAATTGGAGTGAGTCAATCTGCCGTGAGCATGGGGAGTATTTGTCAGGTATGTGTTCTGATTCAGCCCTCCGTTCAATATCCCCTCTCCTGGCTCTCATAGTATTCGACTCTCCTCGAACAATAGTCAGCGATTTGGCCCGAGAGATGGCCACGTATGTGAGACCCAGTGCAAAATCGCGGTCGTCGATGTTCAATACAGCGCACGGAAAGGTGATGCCCTGGCGATCGTGACAGAGAATTGAGTCCTCGAGTAAGAGATATTGTGGCTGGAAAACTCACGCTTGGAGCGGAGGATGGGGATATCTTGCCATCAACTGTACGGTATCAGGGTCGCCGTAACGATCGAAATGAAGGAGAAGGGCATATGGTGGCTCCTTGCGAGGGTCGGTGACATCTGATATCTTCCATAGTGCCAAGTGCGCCATTGGGGAGCCTTCGTTCGGTCCAGAGATTCTCCATGAATTCAAATTTCGCACACCTGGGCCTTCGTCGAGTAGATACGAATTGTGTCTTTGAAGGCATGGACCTCAAATCGGTCACGGGTGACCTGACTGCGTCGTGGGACTGCGCATCCATGTCTTCCTGACGTCGAACGACATCGAGTTCAATGGTAGTCCCAAATGCATGGTAGAGAGCACTGGCCTGTAATTCATTGTTAGAGGTTGGCAAAGGCTTACGAAGAGTTGCCGTTGTGTGACTGGACGATGACGATATTAAGTCCGCCAAAAGTAAGGTCTTTACGGGCAAGAAAGGTCTCCCCAGCATTTTTGATTTAGAACAACCACAGCCTACAGGGGACCAACCATTGGATGATCATGGAGGACCAGGTGGTACACGCCGTGGAAGTTTGCCTGTAAAGCCTGCAAATTCTTCAGACGTTGTTACAATAATATACTAATAAATAATAATAATTTAGCCGCCAATTTATTTGGTAAACAAGTTACGGACATGTTCTACTCTTGGGGCATGATTTTAGTAGTGGGTGTCCCCATCAATAATGATGAAAGTGTGCACAAGAAATTTTTAAAAACTGTGGCTGGTGCAAGCTACACTGCCCTCGATCGACCCGTCCTATATACGCTTATTAATAAGTCGTCAGTTTGTCCATCACCCCTTCTAAAAGTATATCAGAAAAGTGGGGTTCAATGTCCTATGCAGCCACTACGATGCTGGATATTGCCTTCGCAGTAGCATGTCAGAACCAGGAGCACAGTCACAATCGGGCGGCAGATGGAGTGATCCAGTATCTTTACGGCACAGGGAAGGTAGGAATGGAAATGAAGCGTGTTCATTCATGTATATATGATATTATCATTAGCATTATTATTATATTCATCACGTCAAGTGCTGAGACAGGACACGATCAGAGCCATTTCCCCACTGGGTTTTGGGAAGTTTCAAAACAAGAGTGATCGAAGCCATTATACGCCATCATAGAATACATTGGTGCTCCTGTACATACCTATATATAGCCCGAGATCTCCAGCATCATTCTGAGATCCCCAGAAATTAGTTCTCCATCATACTCGTACCTATGTATACTACAGATTATAACACCACTACTACCTAGGTATTCATGCTATCTTGTCCCCCACTCTTACAGAAAGCCCAGACACCCTGGCCTATCAATCAAATTACTGGCAAATCCATATCACCTCGATCACCTCGATCACCTCGATCACCTATCCCATCCCGTGGCGTGTTTTGATAGCAATATCGATAAAGCAACCACAAGACAAGACCCAGAAGAGCCAGGGCGCCAACCGAAGCTCCCACACCAATTCCCGCCTTTGCTCCTTCTGATAGACCCTCCGAAGTGTTATTAGCCTGCGAGTTGGTATTATTCTGCGAACTGGTATTGTTGTGCGGGCTAGTATTGTTGTGCGGGCTGGTATTGTTCTGGGTGTTGTTTATTTTCCAGTAACCTTGCCAGCTCTGCACAAACAACGTGTTGTCATCGTCAGTGAACATGTCGATGGTACTGTTATCATTATTGAGAATATCCGTCGGGGCTTCGCCCAACCCTTGACCACTAACCCCCGGTCCAGGTGCCTGTGCCAGCCAATAAATCCCGGTATGGAAGCTGTGACCAATGAATGCGGCTTGGAGGAAGGCTCTACCTAGGTAACCGTAAAATTTTGAGGATGACTCGCTATAGCTGACACAAGGAAAATATGAGGCATTGTTTGTTGAATAAGGTTTAGTAAGCGTGAGATTGAGCAATGTTAATGGTACTTTGATTGTGACATTCTTGTTGTCCCCGGGGCCAGGAGGGAAAGTAAAGCCCAAATACGCTGGCGATCCTAATAGTGCAGTGAACATGGGATCGCTTGTGTTCCATAACCAGTATTGCATGCCGTGATCAAAGTAAACGGGAAGATTATCTGCGATAGCAGCGCAGAGCCGTTGGGGAAGATACAAGTAAGGCTTATTCGAAAGAAAGCGTACTGGACGATTGGAGTTGCCATCAAGTGTTGAAAGAATGTTCGGTTTCGGAGAGAGGCCGAGCGGGAGAGAACCAATTGCTACATTGAGTTCGACATCGAGCAAGCTTAAAGTTTCTGTGAACGACGTGTATGGTCCAATCGTCCGTCCTTTATCATAACCACCGAAGTAGAGAGACCCAACGTAGTCGAGGGCAGCGGAACCAATATGCAGTCCATATGAATATGATGGGATGAGGCCTTGCTGGAACATCTGGCTTAGAACGCTATAACCTCTTTCTGGATTTGTGACACCACTAGTGTAACCCATATTGAGTGTCCCCAGTGGCCAGCCCACCACAGTACCGTTTGGGAGAGTGTCACTGGCGTGTGATAGAATGATCACAGTAACATTAGACATGCTCTGGGACCCTGTGACAGAGACATTTCGATCAGTTAACTGGAATCCACTGTCTGTCGTTTTCAAGTCGTCTCTCAACTCAGAATTATCTGTTTGCGAGATACCGCTCCAGAATCCCCCAAGTCCGCATGTGATAGAAGAGTTGTCGTATGGGTAACAGGAAGCCTCTAACTGTAGACTTGACTCCTCGCCTGAAATATCAGGATATACAGTGATGTACTGGTTGTCAAGATTTATGTCAATGGCCTGCCATGGGCCATCCGGACCTAACCGGTGAGCCGAGTTAAAAGGCACATGAATTGCACCGGCGGAAACTCGCCGGATGAAAATGACTGTAAGTAGGAATAATACCTGCGATGGAGACGGCATGTCGGAGAAAATTAGCAAGTATCTAAAGACGGAAGGATACCCAGCTATTACCTGGCGTGTCGAAGAATATAAAGCCCAAGACTTTAATGCTGTGACGGGGCGGGGCGACGAGGGATTAGAGGTAAATTGGCAACGATTTGATTTCTTCAGGCTGCCATGCATGAATATTGGGCGGTGTCTATAGTAAATACGCACCGTACACCTGTATAGGGTATAGCTCTCCTGAAGTATGAGCCCTCAGCCTGTGGCCGATGGATGATATTGGTGTTACTGGTTATCGACGACGCCCCAGTGCCTGCAACTTGCTCAAGAAATTCGGTCCAAGTTCGCCTCGTGCGCCACCACCGCCAGAAAGCATGTCGCATGGCAGGTATAGCACCTAGGTAGGTATGTATCTAGATCTAGAATTCCAACAATGATCAGCCACAACGATCGATCATGTAGAGAGTCCTCATTTGCGCTTGCGTCTATCGTGTCATTAATCGAGCTGCACGTAGTGCAACAGTATCAACAATAATTATCCAACAATGAAGTTGTGGGAGCAACCAACTTGAAATCTTATCCACGGACTCGGCTTAAAATCAGCCTTGTGCGTCTAAGTGGGTCGATAAGTATGTAGCGGGCTTATTAGACCATACCTAAAATTTAAGAGAGACCCCTGTGAGAAAGAGATAGAACTTGGAGAAGGCTCATTCACTCCAAAATCAATTTAAGTACATTTCCACAGCAAAACGTTGTGAAACTGAGTCTATTAGGTTATCATATGGAAAGCCTCAAATGGAATTTCGTATTATTGCATGCATATAAGTTGTTGTATATCAAATTGTTAGGCTGTTTTGTTGAAATAGGGCGCCAAGAATGCCCGAGCGGGGTTCCCACATTGGGCGGGTCTCTCACTGGTCTCTAGAGCGGAGGGCCAGTGGGGCCGCTAAATTAAGCGGGGTCTTTCGTCGGGCTATGATTGGGTGGAACTTGTTAGCTCTTGGGACATGCCAGTGCAAATCTCCAAGTTGTGAGCCGTACGCGTGGATTACTACGGGAGGTATCTTCTCGACTGTCTCGGAGAACGCCATTGAGCTCGCTGAGAGAGTTACATAGTAGTCTTAGTTAGTCTTCAATGGATGAGCCTTACATTAAATTATGTGGAAAAAGCCCAGGAGGCGATCAAGGAGCTTACCAGATGAGTGTCCTCGGAGAGCTAAAGTAGTTCTTATTTTGATAGGATCGTAGGCTGATTCGTAGCCAGAGGCTCCTCTGGCTATCCCAGGAAGCATATATTGAGAAGATAGCTCTAAACAGAATGAGATAGATCTAAATGGCCCACGGGCATATTCACGACAGCCCCCCGAGCTCCTTCCAATTAGTACCTACTATCCTCGATTGATCCGTCCTACGCTCAAGTCCTCCGATAAAGGTTTTGTCAGTTTGTCCATCGCCCCTTCCAAAGGTATGTAGCAGATTCGAGTTCCACCGCGATGCTATATCAGAAAAATAGGGTTCAATGCTCTATGCAGCCACTCAGAACCAGGAGCACGGTCACCATCGGGCGGCAGATGGGGTGATCCAGTATCTTTACGGCATGAGGAGTAGAAGGAGAAGGTAGGAATGGGTATGAAGCGCGTTCATTCATGTATGATATTATCATTATCATTATCATTATATTCATCGCGTCAAGTGCTGAGACAGGACACGAAAGCTAGAGAGCCTTTTCCCCACTGGGTTTTGGGGGGGGGTTCAAAACGAGAGTGATCGAGCCATCATAGTATGTACTGGTGCTCCTGTACATGCCTATATATGGCCAGAGATCTCCAGCATCATTCTGAGATCCCCAGCAATTAGTTCTCCATCATACTCGTACTTATTACAGATTACAACCTCACTACTATTCACGCCATCTTGTCTCCCCCTCCTACAGAAAGCCCAAACAACCTTGCCTATCAATCAAGCATTGGCAAATCTATATCATCCTGAGTACTTGTGTCATCTTGTGGTTTTTTTAAATCTCGATAAATCAACCACGAGACAAGACCCAGAAGAGCCAGGGCGCCAATCGAAGCTCCCACGCCAATTCCCGCCTTTGCTCCTTTTGATAGATCCTTCGAAGTGCTGTTAGCCTGCGAGTTGGTATTGTTCTGCGAGCTGGTATTGCTGTGCGAGCTGGTATTGTTCTGGATGTTGTTTATTTTCCAGTAACCTTGCCAGCTCTGCACAAACAACATGTTATCATCGTCAGTGAACATGTCGATGGTACTATTATCATTATTGAGAATATCCGTCGGGACTTCACCCAATCCTTGACCACCAACCCCCGGTCCAGGTGCCTGTGCCAGCCAAAAAATCCCGGTATTGAAGCTGTGACCAATGAATGCGGCTTGGAGGAAGGCTCTACCTAGGTAACCGTAAAATTTTGAGGATGACTCGCTATAGCTGACACAAGGAAAATATGAGGCATTGTTTGTTGAATAAGGTTTAGTAAGCGTGAGATTGAGCAATGTTAATGGTACTTTGATTGTGACATTCTCGTTGTCCCCGGGGCCGGGAGGGAAAGTAAAGCCCAAATACGCTGGCGATCCTAATAGTGCAGCGAACATGGGATCGCTTGTGTTCCATAACCAGTATTGCATGCCGTGATCAAAGTAAACGGGAAGATTATCTGCGATAGCAGTGCAGAGCTGTTGGGGAAGATACAAGTAAGGCTCATTGGAAACCAAGCGTACTGGACGAATGGAGTTACCATCGAGTGTTGAAAGAATGTTCGGTTTCGGAGAGAGGCCAAGCGGGAGGGAGCCAATTGCTACATTGAGTTCGACATCAAGCAAGCGTAAAGTTTCTGTGAAGGATGTGTATGGTCCAATCGTCCGTCCTTTATCATAACCACCGAAGTAGAGAGACCCAACGTAGTCGAGGGCAGCGGAACCAATATGCAGTCCATATGAATACGATGGGATGAGGCCTTGCTCGAACATCCGGCTCAGAACGCTATAACCTCCATCTCGATTTGTGACACCACTAGTGTAACCCATATTGAGTGTCCCCAGTGACCAGCCTACGGCAGTACCATTTGGGAGAGTGCCGCTGGCTTGTGATAGAATGACCACAGTAACATTAGACATGCTCTGGGACCCTGCGACAGAGACATTTCGATCAGTTAACTGGAATCCAAGGTATGTCCTATTAAAGTCGTCTCCCAACGCATGCTCATTAGTTACCGAGATACCTGTGGGAGGGTTCCAGAACCGCCCAAGTCCGCATGTGATAGAAGAGTTGTCGTATGGGTAACAGGAAGCCTGTAACTGTAAAGTTGACTCAGAGTTGACTAAAATATCAGGATATACAGAGATGCCTTGGTTGTCGAGATATATGTCAATGGCCTGCCAGGGGCCATCCGGACCTAACGGAGCCGAGTCAAAAGGCACATGAAATGCATCGGCGGCGGTAACTGGCCGGATGAGAATGACTGTAAGTAGGAATAATGCCTGCGATGGAGACGGCATGTCTGTCAAACGAGGGGAAAATTAGAGATGGAAGGGTTGAAAATATAAGATGCTGTGACGGGGCGGGGCAACAAGGGATTACTCATATCATAGCACCTAGAATACCCCACGAGTCGAGGTAATTGGCAACGATTTGACTTCGTTAGGCTGCTATGCATGAATGTTGTACGTTGCTATAGGGTATAGCTTCTCCTGCCTCTCAGCCACCGATGGATGATATTGGTGTTACTGGTTATCGATGGTGATTCCACTCCCATCGTCAAAGGCTTTCAAGTTCGCCCGAACGTCTCCACCGCCTCAGAAAGTGCATGTACGGTGCATGGCATGTATATACTGCATACTGCAGCTAGTAGTAGTATCTAGAACTAGAAATATTCCAACATTGTCAACGATCAGCCACAACAATGGATCACTTCATTTGCGCTTGCGTCTATCGTGTCATCAAATTGTCGCACGCTGGCAGTATAGTTAATAGGTAATCATCCATCATCCATAAACAAATGTTGGGAGAAACCAATTTGAAATCTTACCACGGACGAGGCTTAAAATAAGCCTTGCGCTCGGACTGGACGTAGTCTTAAGTTATAGCCCGCACAAGCAAGACCAGGTACAAGACCGGTATGTAACTAGTGAGAAAACCGGATGCACTGATAGATCATCATAGGTCACCTCATGTCATGTCATGGTCTTTCGTGGTTGCGAGAATTCTAGTGATTCTTCTCTTGCTAGTTTCCCCTGTTTCTGTGAAGGGAGTTTTGCTCCTGAAATCATCCGGGCCATGCTTCGGTAATTGCATAATAATTCCTTGGATAAGATTTGGTAATTGTTACATCAATTTTGAAAGTACATACTATCCGAAAGAGCTGCTGCCGCCGAAGCCATGACCGACTAGACGAGGGTTATACCAAAGTCAGGTTGATTCTCTAGACGAGGGTCATACCCAAGTCTGATTTTCTAGATGAAAGTTGTACTCATCATCTTTTATAGCCTCATTCCACTGGGAACGAAAAGAAATAGCTTCTGAATGCGTAGGCTTATTGCCGCCAACAGCAAGCTCGCTTCTTCAGCCTCGAAGCCTCGTTCCACTCAGTGAAGTAATTGGATTGAATGGGATTGGATGTGGATGGATATCCATGTACATCCACTTATTTTTTAGTT
>NPHW01002156.1:0-21463 GCA_002240705.1 Elaphomyces granulatus
TTCCTTTCCTTTCCTTTTCCTCGTTGCAGGGCATACATACTCAAGACCGATAAACCAACTACTGAGCAGAAAGCGTGGCTTTGAACCTGATTCGTCACTTATGGATCCTAGTAATGGAGCACCGAATGGCGGGTGGGGAGAGAATCTGGCGGAATTGGAACAGAGGGCGTTGGCGGCGAAGACAGAAGCCCAGGCTAAGCGCAAGCAAATCCCACCATTTGTCCAAAAGGTGCGCAGGTTCGTTAACCCCTCGTCCAGCATGATATGGAGACTGTCTGGTTTATTGATCCATTTGCCTTCCATAGTTTTCTTGATGAGTCGAAGAACACCGACCTGATACGCTGGTCGGACGATGGGAACTCCTTTATGATTTTGGATGAGGACGAGTTTGCCAAGAGCTTGATTCCGAAGCTGTTCAAGCATAACAACTACGCCTCCTTTGTGCGCCAGCTAAACGTGTATGGATTCCATAAGAAGGTGGGCCTCTCGGATAACTCTATGCGCGCGAGTGAACGAAAGAATAAGAGCCCCAGCGAGTATGTCAATCCGTACTTCAAACGCGGCCATCCGGACCTCCTCTGGTTGATCCAAAAGCCGAAGAATGCTCCCGCGCAGGGCAGTACGAGCTCCGGAAAGGGGGGGGTCAGGACGGAGGAGGTGGAAGAGAATGACGGTGATGACTATGTGGACGATGGGACGGTCCCCCGGGGAGAGCTGTCGCTGCGCCAGTGTTATCTGCCCAAAGAGCAGCTGGCGGGCGTGTACAGCGAGCTCCAGGCGATCCGACAACAGCAGCAGATCATATCAAACACAATCAGCAAGTTGCGGAGAGAGCACGAGCAGTTGTATGACCAGGCCGCCAACTTTCAGGAGCAGCATACGCGCCACGAGAATTCGATCAATGCCATCTTGAAATTTCTCGCATCGTTCTATGACCTTAGGCTTCAATGTCACGAGAGGGCGCAGAACCTCCCCAACTCGGACGCCATCTCGGAGGACATCGATGACGCCGACGAGTATCCCCTGAGCGCCATCGGCACCGAACTCAACAGGCGATTTAAGAAACCGCAGTTGCTCCTAAAAGCTCCTCCACCGCAACAAGACCCCCCCACTCGAACAGACACCTTGCCTCCACCCGTGGGGAGCACCTATGACCGCTCTCCTCACCCTCGCGCATCTCCCCTCCCAAATAACTACTCTGCTCGTCTAGCTAACACGCGGGAAGCTATCAATAGTCTGGCCAAGATGCAGGCGGAGCAAGACCGCTCCGTTCAGAATTTAACCAACCTCCTACAGCCATTGAGCCCTAGTGGAACCATCCCAGGCGTCAGTGGAGACCTACAAGAGACCATTCCGCCATCCCTGGATTTAGACCAGATTTTCAACAGTGATGACTACTTTACGGACCTACCAGACATGGACAAGAGTGCCTTTGGCTTTGGTGATTCTGCGGGTACCGCTCTAAACTGGAACGCGCGGTCAAGCCACGCGAGCCCCGGATACATACCGAACCAGTGTGTGACTTGAGCGTCTTGAGTTAGTGAAATTTGTAGCTCAGAATCCTCGGATTTGACGAGGGTCTATAATAGAGATGATCTTTAACATGCAAGAACAAAATCAAATCTGTAAAGCTATTAATCGAGTATTCAAAACAAAATTACGGAGTCATGTGAAACTAAAAACAGCTTTTTGTAACTACTAATTTATATCAAGCCCACTCCGCTAGGCGTGCAAGTCTATAGCCTCTCAACAATCCTCCCAAGGTCATTATCATTGTTGACAACGGGATGATGACCATTGACCAGTCAACCCGCTGCTATCAGAGCTGCTATGGCACGTTCAACTGCCCTATCCACTATGGCTTGAAGTCGGGCTTCAGCTGGTGCCTCAGTGGATGGTTCACTCTGGATGCGCCCCAGGCTGCCGGTGCGCTCAAAATCGTCCTGGCCGACTGGTCAGGAACTGACCTAACTACGGACGGACGCGAAGACCTATAAAAACCGATCTTCCAGTCCGCATAGCCCCTGCGCCAGTTCCATTACGCAGCCCCATGGCGAAGACATTTGCCATAATTGCCGAAAAAGGCTGGATTTCCTTGTCATTCTGGTCCTTGTGCATCAGGAAAGAAGTGGGGTCACTCCCTTCGCACCGGTATTAATGCCATTAGCGCCAAAGAGGGCGTCCTTGAGTTCATTACCCGTTGTTGTGGTGGTGGCGGTGGTTCGCACTGGCTTAGAGCTCATTGGCTTTTATTATGCCATTTGAGTGACATTGTTATAGGAAAGCAGTGCGGTCTGGTGCATGTGGAGTGTTCATAGCAGGCTGATCGTTATTGCACAATTCCACGATTGAACCACGATGTTTGGATTGATGCGACCGATTCTTATTACTGTATATGGACTAGGCTTTTAATGATATTCGGCCAGCGAATGTCGCGGTGAAAAAGAGCAGGGGCTTCGTGGAGGATTTCGAGAGAGCCGGGAGCTTCTGTGTAGCCAATCATGAGTTTTGGGCCAGACTGGCTCAGCCTCCGACAAACCAACCTCCAAAACAAAGGTCATGACGGTGCCCATGACGCATCGGGGCGCTTTGAAAAGTCGCCATATCTGACATGTACTAGCCGTTTGTCCAGAACATGAAATCGCTGCCGAGACCGTTGTTTGAGACGATGGGGAAGGGGCCCCACGACCTCATACAAAAGCGACAGTTATACTAAATTGGCAGGCCTTCGCATCATATAGTGCCAAGTATGTTGAGCTCGCGCTCTAAATCCATCGCGGTAATTTGGAAGTTTATATATGATGCGAAGGTCTGCCAATTTAGTATAACTGTCGCTTTTGTATGAGGTCGTAGGGCCTCTCCCCATCGTCTCACACAACGGTCTCGGCAGCGATTACATGTTCTGGACTATTGCCACGGACAGATTGAGTAGTGAATGTCGTTGTCGTGAGATCCCGCTGAAATCTCCTTTGTGATGGAGATTGCAAAACTGGTGCATAGTCCTGTCGCCGTGCTGCAAAGGTTCTCAATTTCCGAGTCGCTATGTACATGTGGCTAAAATGTCGCCGATTGTCTGTGAAAAGGTGTTTGCGGAGGTTTTGTGGCTCCATGTACCCAATATGCATTTGATACCCATTGACGATATTATATGGCGGCGGCTGCGGGGTCTGGGTCGGGCAGTGATATGGCAGTGACTAAAGGAAGTTAGCATCATATGAACAATAGAGCGAAAGGGTTGGTACAGCACAGCAGGCTATATACGTGCTGTACAGCTTTAGCGACCAAAATGACCGGTTTTTAATGAAGTGAGATGTGGATAATTAGAAATCGTACCAGTCGAGGTCGATGATATCGACAGTGCTGGAAAGACCGCGAGCAGCGAGGGAAGAGGGAGCAGAGCAGAGGGGACAGAGAGGGGGGAATAAGTAGTGAGAGGGCAGTGAAGGGCGAGAGTGAATTGTTGGTTTATGGCCAGCGACTTCAAATTCACCCGCAGTCGCGGACAGGCGGACAGCAAACAGTCAATATACTATGTAGTATAGTTATAGGTATAGGGATCGAGGAATGGGAAGGTATTATGAAATCATGGGAGATTTTCTACTCCCCACAGTGTCTTTGGATGGACAGACATCTCGAGCTTTATTCCAGAAGCTCAGACCTTGAGGCAGACTACCTAGGCAACCCTAGATTAGTAGGTGGCCTTTTATATAAATAGCTAAGATCAAGAAATAGCAGAAACAAACTTCTGATACACGGCGTGTTGTACTGGTAATATCCTGAGCCCCTTTTACCAGAGTAAAATCGGTTTCAGCCTCGGCTTCGACTTTCGGCCTTTAAGAGTGTCTGCGATCGATAGGATTAATTATACTAATATGTACTCAAGTCTGCTTTTATAGTAATCGTTTCCGTATATGCAGGGTTTTTCCGAGCAGGATATATGAAGTAGTAAGAATTTGGGAGCCTGAAATTCTGCCGGTCGTACATAAATATGTATGATAATAAGATTTTGAAAGGTTCCCTTTAATAATAGCGTGGAATAGCAGAAGCTTCAAGTGCGAAGCTTTTTCGTCTCTTGCAGGTATAGTTTAATGCAAAGGCTCAGTCGCCTGCAGCTGAGTCAGTCATCCTGCATAATAAAACAAGGTTGACGATAATGAAAACGTCAACTGTCATCGCGATGATCTCACAATCCAACGGCATGAAAAACTTCAGCCAATTGATCTTCTTTTCCAAACAGCCAATGATAGCTTTTTTCAACACACAACACCAACCCTAAATTTCATACGTACGTTAATTATCCGACGTGGGGTATATTTTTCCTATCCAAAAAAATCCGTGCAAAATCCTAGGCACTTAAAAAGCCCATGATCTTATCTCTATTTTATACGAGTCTGCAGGGCCACAACCCCCCAATTGAACTCTTCTAAATACATTTTATCAATGGACCTATTGCCGCTTTTATTTGGCATTCAGCCCCATAGAGGGCACGATAAAAATAGCTTTGTGGGGTTAGCACATATCTGATTTATGTAAAATAAAATCAGTTCAACTGATTTCTCGGAAGTATCGGCTGCGTGGCGTCCAATCCCCGTCGTGATGGAACTGAGCACGAAGAACGGCGTGCAACCGATGGATTTCGTATCCAGGCAATATGCACGGGTGTTAGAAGGTGCTGAAGACCATAGCGAAGTTAACGACAACTCGATGGACAGCGAGAACTCCCTGGGTTCGGATGAGGATCGTCCCAGCAGATCATTGGCACTAATGGAGGAAGACGAGGCTGGTGATCTTGTAGGAGTCAGTATTGGTCGGGCCCAAAGCCGCATGAAAGCACATGGCACGCCAGCTGAGGAAAAAAGCAGAGCTCTAGAGGGCTCGAGAAGCTACTTCAAAATTATCCCAGATGCTACTATAAGGGTTGAGGAATATGCTCCCATGATTTCCTCAGAACCGGAGCAAATTCCCTCCCCAGAGCTGGCAGCAGATCAAGATGAGGAAGAGAGACTCAGGGGACCAACGGATGTTCGACGCAACGGTTTCACGAAATCTATTCTCAAAAGTGGCTTTCCTGCACGGCCGCGAGCGTGGTCTGGAGATTCCATTTCAAGCCTCAGTCTTAAAAGATTTCTCCCGGATCTAACTTCTTTGGCAAAACGGACAAGTTTCTCTTCATTCATGCCAAACACCAACGCTGGTCGCCCTCAAAGTCAGCATGTGCGGACGATCGAATCTTCTATCTTTCCTGAGCAAGTAGCCAAGATTCAAAGCAGAAATTCTTCGGTGTCCTCCGGCGTAAATACTCCCTTGGGATTTGGAGGAATGAACACATCAACGTTGAAAACCATCAGCAAGTCAACCTCTGCAGCACCCTCATATCCGAAGGCACCCAACAGAGCAAGCCCCCGGCCAACGCTCAGTACACATCGGTCGTCATCTGACCAGTCTCTCTATGTGAGAAGTCTGTCTCGAACCTCGACACTAGAGAACTTACAATACGAAAATGTTCATTCACAAGTTAACAGTCGATTTAAAGCAATAAAAGATAGTCTCCAGGACTCAAGTGTTAGATTGTTAAGCATACCCAGTTTCAATTTACCAGATATAAGTTACGAATGGATCCCAGGGCGTCTCCTTGAAAACTCATCACAGCGGAAAGAGGTCAATGGGCAAACCCTAGGGCTAGGACCTAGTAGAAGCCCACAATCTCAGATGCCTCTTAAGACGAAGCCGAACATTGGTCATCCCGTCTTAGGGCAAGCTATGTCTGAAATGACGGGAGATATTGTCATCATGGGCGGATATCGGGGATCTATTCTACGCTCAGCAAAACCGCCACAACGTCAACTCTGGGTACCTATGAAGGTGGGGTTGAATATCCGCAAGGTCGACCTTGAAGTTGGTTTGAACCAAATAGACGAGGAAAAAATGGAGGAAACCATAATTCCATCAGGTGTTCTGTCTCATATAGGCCCTGTGGATATATGCCGCAGGCTGATGAACCAACTGCGAAAGTGCGAGAACTCCAAGAATGGAGAGCTTCGTGTATGGGACTACGGGTATGACTGGCGTTTGAGCCCTCACCTCCTGGCTCAGAAGCTAATTGCTTTCCTCCAAAATCTGCCTTGTAACACGCAAGAGAAGAGGGGCGCCATTGTGATTGCTCATAGCCTTGGAGGACTGATCACCAGACATGCGGTCAACCAACACCCAGAGCTGTTCGCGGGGGTTCTGTATGCTGGCGTCCCGCAACATTGCGTCAACATCCTCGGTCCAATGCGAAATGGAGATGATGTACTCCTGAGTTCACGCGTTCTTACAGCACAGGTGAACTTTACATTTCGAACTAGCTATGCGCTGCTCCCTGAGGATGGACGCTGCTTCATTGACAAAAAAACAAAAAAGAATTATCCCGTGGATTTCTTTTCTGCAGATACCTGGGATCAATATCGTCTTTCCCCTTGCATAGCAGCGCCTGTACCTCCCCTTATAAGCGAAGGCAGGAAGAGCTTGATAGATTTCCCAAACTCTCTTCCCTCTTTGCCAAAGATTGCAATTGGAAGACGGGTTTCTACGATGCTAGGAGTCAAGGAACAGCAGTTAGTAGACAACATGGAGCTAAAATCGACAAAAGAGGAGCTGTTTGTGGAAAGAATTTGTTTGGACAATGACAATACAGTAGGCTCGAGCAAAATACCGGCTTCTGGAAAGCCTAATAGAGCAGCTTCCACTGATGATCTTGTTGGCCCAACGTCGGCTCCAAACTCACCACCGGTTTCTGCGACCATGGTTTCCAGCACAATCCCGCGAGCCGAAGCATTGGAATATCTAGAACGTACACTAAAAGAAGTTCTACGATTCAAGAAGGAACTTACTTTCAATTCTTCCCATCAGTCCGAGAACTTGTATCCGCCATTTGCCGTTTTATATGGAAAGTCCGTGCCTACAGTGTATGGTGCCAAGGTACTTTCGCGTGACCACATCAAGCACCGGGGTGCTTACGATGATCTGGCTTTCTCTGCTGGAGATGGTGTGTGTCTGGCAGGAGCTGCGATGTTGCCTCTTGGGTATAAAGTCATTAAGAACGGGCTGGTAAAAACTGATCGTGGACATGTGGGTTTACTCGGTGATCTAGAAGCTGTGGGCCAGTGCCTTCTGGCGCTTTTGGATGGAAGGAGGGCGGGGGTCGGGCGTGGCCTCAGCTCTAGTGACAATGCAAAACAATGTTGAGGATGTAATATATTCACTTCTGTGCCCTAACTCACTTCTGTGCCTCTGGAATGAGGGCTGCATATCGGTGATAATCGTCAGTACGCGAGCTGGAACTTGTCCAATGCCGGTTTGGAAAGGCGTTCGATCATTCGAGGCAGGTTTCCAAGACTGGAACTCTACGCATTCTACAGCTACTGTCGGCTTTTGAGCGAAGTTTCTTGAATTACACCATTTAATCGTGACACTGCACCATGCCCTGCTAGAATCACTTCATTCAAGCTCTCCTAATACCGATTTTCTAACTTTCATTTACATTCCGACAGTATGATATCTGACCTTGGAAAGGATGGTTACGGTGAAATGATTTCAAAAACATTATTGTGATGCTTTTGAGGCATACCATTTGCCTGTTTCCATTTGTGTGCTGCGTGTTGAGAGAAAATCTGGGATACTGGACTGAAAAACGGGATGGAAAGATGTTCAGACAATGTAAATATAAATTCTTAGAATGCACATGTAATAAGCCCTTTACTACTGTATCTAGGAAGTCCAGTTTTGTGCTTTGGAATACTGTGTTTAGAAATTTATCCTATGTACATTGTCGCTCTGTTTCTTTGCGTATTCCATATCATATGGTGTCGGAAATTTAAAACCTACACCAGGTTTACCTCATTATATATCATAAGAGGATGGAAAGTGATCTATGTAATGTTTAATTAAACTCTCCATATATCCATATAGCTGCTTTCCTTTTATAGTTTGCTACCGCTAGCATGTTCCTTGTCCTTCAAAATATCCCTGAAACTAACTAGTATAAAGTCACGTGGCATCACACCAACAACAAACACCCTTCGCAACTTTCAACCTGTCTGAATTTTGGCATCATCAACCTCTCCATTTTCGCTGCGCGTGTCACGGCCCGCTCGGCGCAGGCCGTTTCCCCATTTGCAGTCGTTCTCTTTGGCCATGGGATTTTCAATCGTTGATGTCCTCTATGTGTCTAGTGACGCGTGAGGGCCTGCTGTCTCTCTCTCGTTCTTTACCTAGGTAATAATTATTACTAAGTACTTTGTTTCTCTGCAAACGCCTGCTTCTGTAGGTTGACCAGATGAAAACCTTTTCGCTCATTTATTCTTGGATGCGCGTCAACACCTTGAAATGTCCCGGGGGAATTGATCAGTGAATTTCCGCGCGTCCTGTCTTTGCTCTGATCGCCAAGGGAGCGGTTCGCGGATGTCTATGAAAAATCGCTTATCTTCATTGCGTTTGAAACCCTCGTTTATTCTCCATACCCAATCAGGGAGAAATGGCAGCTTGCACTGCTCCGGACTCTCCACCCGAATTGTCAGGATCAAAATCTTCCAAGTCTTCATCCTTACACTCGTCCTCCCAGCTTTCTGGTCCCGGTGGGATCTTTGCCGATATTTCGAACTTCGAGGACATTGGTCTTGGCGATGACCCTCATTTACCGTATACTAATGCTTGCGAATATGATCGACCAAGTCTTAAGTCTCAAACTTCCCTTCGAAAGCCTTTATCTAATAATAGAATACACGCTGCCCCAGTGATGAACACGACGAGGGAACTAACGTCCCGCCAGAGGCGAAATGATCGTCCTTCCTTGCATAATCAGGTCAATGGAGCCCTGGCGCATATGGCACTGGGGTCCTCCAACTTGCCCGGGATCGTCATCGGCAGGAAGGACTTCGGTAGCCCTTCCGCCCTGTCATTGCCCCTTCGATCTTCGGAACGTCAGCGATCGCGATCTCAATCTCCGAACAATTCCACTGCAATCATTCCATCGCGATCAAGCAGCAATAATTTAAATATACAGCCAGCTTCCCGAAAGCCCAGCCGGAAAGAATCAACGCAGCCACACCGCAAGTCAATACAAGAGTTGGAAGATGAGTATCATGATTCAGATGACGAACTGCCAGAGGATGCCAGTTTGTGGAATGTTCCTCTCTCACCGAGGCCGCCACAAGACCGTCATTCCTCTAGACCGGAGAGCCCAGAAAGAAGGAATCTAAGACCATTGCCTCTATCACATGCAGTAACCGCCCCAGTCGACTCATTATCCTTCAGAGCTTTCTCCAAAGGTTCACCGGGGACCTCTCCCTCAAATATGGGAAGGAATAGGCAAAAGCTTGTTAGATCCGCTTCTGCTGGACCAGAAAGAGGACAGATCTCTCCCCGCAATCCCCGTACCTATTCATATAACATCGCAATGGCTGAGTTGTCGGAGGAAGCAAAGATTTTAACAGAGGCGTTGGAATATCACGCGAGTGGCGCCGATCGAAATCGCGAAGATAGCCTTCAGAGCACCGGATCGTCACGCCCCTCTAGCATGGAATCTAAGCGGGCGTCGGGTAATATTTCTGAGCTTCCTCCACTTCAAAAGTCGAATGTCATGATCGATCCATTGCCCGTCAGCAAGGAGAAAGAGAAGGTTTTGAGTCGAACTCGCCCAAGCTGGCTGCCACCGAAGGACCAAAAAGAGGAGAAGAAGCACTTGAAGGAATACAAGAAGATGATGGCCCAGGCACGGGAATCTGGTCGGTTAATCATTATTCGCCTCCCTTGTCTATGATTTCTTTGAGGGTTATTGACTATTCTCAGAAAGTCGAAAGGCCGCCCGGGCAGTCTCTGCGCAATGCGGGAGGGATAATATGCGCGAGACACTCCAGCGCATATGGGAAGAATATGTATATCCGAATTGGGACCAGGCAATTTCGGAAAACCGCACCCGCGAGCTGTGGTGGCGAGGGGTTTCTCCTCGCTGCCGAGGGCCCATTTGGGAACGTGCTATTGGCAACGAGCTTGCTTTGTCAGAGGACTCATATCATAAAGCTTTACAGAGGGCCAAGGACATGACATCAACCCTGGATGGCGATGCAGGAGAGATTAATAAGAGGACGAGGAAATCATTTGCCTCTATCGCGAGAGATGTTACCAGCGCATTTCCCGACCTTCATCTCTTCCAGGAAGGCGGCCCGTTACGCGACACACTGATCGACGTCTTAGAAGCTTATTCGATGTATCGAAGTGATATCGGTTATTTATTTGGGTTCCATGTGAGTAGGGTGATTCTCCTTAGAAGGTGGAACCCACACTGACCACTGTAGACTATTGCTGCTCTGCTCGTGCTCCAGCTGCCGACGCCGGCTTCCGCTTTCATCGCAATGGCAAATGCCCTCAACAGGCCTCTTCCACTGGCCTTTTTAACGTCGGACCCCGGTGCTATAAAGCGTACCTACTTGCTAGTCTCTGAAACCCTCCGTTATAAATTCCCTCTTCTTTTCACTCATCTCTATGAGGTCCTGCATCTTTCCGATGAAGAAATATGGGATCCCATGTTTCGGTCTCTTTTCACAAATGGTCTTGATTTGGAGCGCCTGAGCCGAGTTTGGGACTGCTGGGTGTTTGAAGGTGATCGAATTATCATTCGAGCGGCGGTCGCAATTCTGGGATGCTTGCAAATGCAGTTGCTAGGTTTTACCCCCGATGAGAAAGGCCGCGAAACCGCTAAGCTCATTCTTGGGTGGGGTCCTCGTATGTTAGATAAAGGGACCACTCGCCACTCTTCTCCGACCCCCATCATTGGGAACGGTGGCAGCCAGTTTTCAAATGCTGCTCTTGGCAACTACTGGATTCTTAGATCCGCAGGCGATGAAGACGGTTTCATGCATGAAGTGAGAGATGCAGGAAAAGTGCATCATGAACAATGCATTCAAGTTTGAATACCGTCCCTCGATTCCTGTTTATTGGGGTTTAGAAATCATACATACGTTCGTCAACCCATCTTCGCATCACAATATATCTATCTAATCTGCAGCATAATGGTATCAGCAAGCTTCCGAATTCGAAGGCTAAAGTTAAAGAATATTATCGATTCGTCAAGCAACGCCTTTTCTCTGCAGGCGTATTATACATACTTTCGCTTCTACTTCTCATTTGCAAATGGTTGGACTATGTCTTTCAATCTAAACACAAGAGACGTCTTATCCGTCACGACTAATATGCCTTATTGTTACTGATTACAAGCGCTTCCCTGCTTCTTAATGAAGTTCTATCCTTGCTTTTCTAATTTAGAGTCAAGATTAGAACCCTTACATGA
Source organism: Elaphomyces granulatus (assembly GCA_002240705.1). Lineage (NCBI taxonomy): Eukaryota > Fungi > Ascomycota > Eurotiomycetes > Eurotiales > Elaphomycetaceae > Elaphomyces > Elaphomyces granulatus. The sequence continues at coordinate 11,327 of NPHW01002156.1, forward strand.
GCAACCGAATTTTCTTAATTCCTCCGAAGACAGGGTTTGGTGTACATACAGAAATCGCGCGGCGATTGACCGGACAAATGTCGGGATCCTAATAGAGGCCCTGTTTTTCGCCTTTTTGATTTTATGTATATATATACATTTTATATATATGTACAGCACATCTGAGATTTACCTGCATAAACGGATAGTAACAATGGGCGTTAATTAATAATGGATTGGTTTCAATTTTGTTCAGCTTGATTTACTAGAGGTGATTGTCTCGTTTGTAGATCGGTTCCCTTGTCTGGTTACGTGACGAAGAGACTTCGAGGAAGCTTCCAGAGAATTAAGGAAGAACTTTTCTATTGACCGAGGCATCAAATATGTTAAACGCCGTTAACAACACTTGAGTTAATGTTTAGGTTTCAGCACAATTGCACATCCCCTCTTTCCAGACGAATAGGAATATTGTTGAAGTCCCAACCAGCGAATCTCGATGAGAGGGAAACGTGCTCGACGTTCGACACTCTGAGCACGATTTGCATTAATCCAGCCAACCAAGTTAATAAGCATACATGGATCAGTCACTAACAATCCGGCAATATCAAAGTGAATTCTTATGCCCACCTTTCGGGGTCTTTTTATCTCCCCCCAGCTCAGGTCCTCCTTCACTTCCTTTCATTTCCTACCTTCCATTTTCCACCTTCCCTGCTTCATCCTGCATGTAGTAGAGGAAACTTACAATAAATCCTCCTCTTGCCAAATCTTATGAGATAATTGCTCGTCAATCAATTGTCTCTTTACTATCTGAGTCTCTATCTCTTTTTTTTTTTTAAAAAACGCCCTTCAATCAAATCTATATACTGTCCGAAAAAAACAATAAAAAAACTCTCGCTTAAGTTACAGCGACCTGAGACTGCTTTGGAGATGGAGGTTTATACGAGTGACTGTGCATCGATCAGACACATCATGCCCGCTTCAGCCCGGAAAATATGACATTCTACGCATAGGACTTGCTGCGTAGATTCAACTTGAAGCCTCCAGCACCTATCTTATTACACGTTGGTGGACATGATGGGCTCACTTTGTTACTTTGTTACCCAGAAGCAGGTAAGTTATTATGGTGCTGGCAACGCATAAAGTACTAATGCCATGATAGGCACCAACACTCCTCTCCAGCAGCTCAAACACGACGGGATGAGGAAGTACACCGTAGGTCCGTAGCTACTAGCTTCTTGCCTGCTATGTGGTACAGGGACGATTCGTTATGCACAGAGTGCATCGACATGCTGTAGTCCTCGCTGCGTTCCCTGGCATCACGCTCCTTTTCAGTGAGTAGTCCCGGATGGCTCCTAATAAAATATTGAATGCCACCAGGTGATTCCCTCCCGTGTGGCATGGGATTATTCCATGGACCACTCACTTATAGACTTTCTATATTCTTTTTAGTATTTCAAGAATTTATACTGATTTTAGAATTGAAGAAAATGCAGCATTGGTTCATGAAACGAAAGAATGGGCAGGGACTTCGCTGATCCCGTTTCATCGATGCTGGTTGATCTGACGATTGCTCCTGTTGAATGAACGGGGATAATTAGCATCTACGTCCTTTCAGCTCTCTTCCACGATTCGGGCGTTCTCTGGGGCCTTGGCGATGCTGGTAAACTCTGACGACGCAGAGTAAAGGAGTTCAAATAAAAAAAAAACCACAATCCGCGGATTCGGACCTGCTAGGTACGAACGACAGACTCGGTAACACATGGTGTATAAATGATGAGAATATAGCTAATTTAACTAGGCCTAAGCAATTGCAACGTCAGCAAGATTCGTCGTACGGTCCAAAGAGACGTTAACTCGCTTGCAAAGAGCGTGTTTAACGTTTTGCATCGCTCAATTGGATCAATGGACTATTCATGTGTGTCCGTTAATACGTTATTTGGCGGTTCAAAGTGATGGGAGGTGGAAAGGACCAGAGTTCTACTATCCATTTTCAACAAATACACTGCAGTAAGTGGATAGTGACTCTCCAAACGATGCATCTTGGATTTCCCTAATGTTGGGAATTTTAGAGAGAACACGGAGAACACTGCAGCCAGAGCCGTAGTGAAAGCCATGGCGAGCAGCAGCATACCTAGAAGTCCAAAAGGCGAAAAGAACGATGAACCGGTGATCGTGGCACGAATAGGCCGATGCAATGGACCTTGGACTTGCATGCTTTAGCATAAAAGATCCATAAGCAGACGACGGCACCCGGGAAGATCGATTGGATACATAGAAGAAGCGGAGATTGCCCAATCATGGGGTATCTTATTACATACAACCCGCCCAGCTCATGCGATAAAATCCTAATTTTAATTCTATCAGATGTCTCTGGAAATTCTGCCATAATGCCATTCATTCTTGTTTTATTTATTTCATTTTTATTTGTCGTCCTCGGTCTTTTTATGGATTTCCGTCTTTACCTTGCTGATATTTTGGAAGGGAGTGGTCCTTCAACCACTCACTCGCTCTTGGTAAGATTGGAGGCTGGAGTCTTGAATTCAATTCCTTGACGATTGCATTTTCGTTCGCTATCTTCTCTGGGATCCGGTTGCGCCACGAGAGAATTTCCTATATCTCGGTGCAAAACAGGAAAGGTAGGTACTTGGCATCATTAATTTGGAACCATTGCTAATTATAACCGGACTCTATTTAGGAAATCATCTCTTATGGATTAGACTAAGAGGTAGGTACTGCTCCCATTATTAATCTTGGAATTATTACTAACCGGATGGCTTCAGGAAAGGAAATTCTCTCGTGGCACAACCGGATCATCGACGATTCATCGTTGATATTCCGGAGAAGATAGTAAATAATTTACGATTTTAAAGGAATTGAAGACAAGGCTCCGACTCCCTGATTGCANNGGTTTCCGAATTCCCCGGTGCTGGGCTCCACCTCGACGAAAAGAATGGCGGCCACGAAGATATGGATCTTCCGAAATATCAGCAAGGTTAACACAGAAATTTATAAGAAAAGCGAACCGACATATGAGTCAACGGCGCTCCGCCATGGGGATTCTGTACGCATGTATAAAAGCCTGTTTCTGTTTTTATCTCTATACCATAGGCGTTCGGATGGAGTCAAGAACATCCTGCTTAGCAGCGTTTACTATTTAGCAAAGCTAGCTATGTATGTAGATCAGGCATGAATTCTACTATGTATCTAGGACTCTTGATTGTAATAACATTATCTCAAGTCAAATCCCTTCATTGCATATTATTCAGAATAAAGACTCCTGACTGATGTCCTTGCATCCAAATTCTTTCAGGCAGATTAGTACATACCTACATAGGTACCTAATGTAGGTGTGGTGATGCTTTCTCTTTGTCAAGAATTCTTTGCAAGGTGGTGATTCCTTAAGCTTTATTCATGGGTTTGCCCATGCAGCTGAGCTTGAGCTGTCGATTGTAGGTGGACACGTATAGCATGAAGCTGTCCAAGTTGTCCAACTGCCCATTGACGAAGGCGGGAAGAAGGGTTTCAACTGACATGATTGAGATGTTCGGTTCTCCTTCCGTGATTATATTATTTAGGCTATAGCTAACTAGTAGACACGTACTTTGAGAAACGAAGAAGGCAAGATTTGTCTCGACTTATCTCAGCTAGCGACTCAGACAGGAGAGGCAGCTGCAGGAGGCACATGGTAATTGAAAGGCAGTCACTACTGACTCACTGCTGCTCAACTAATAACAATCTTACCCTCGACTACGACGTTAGTCGCTCCTCTTCTGAGACAGGGAGTAAGACCCATACACCCTATTCCTGAATTCTTCGGCTCCGTAGCTTACCTATTCCAACTTGATAGGCATTGATTATAGGAAAACCTCTGCTCCAAAATCACAGAATCGTCGAATTCTTTGCAGATGCTAAAGCTTTTGGGATAGTATCACATGAACCCTTTTCCTCTATCATCTGTTCGTGAAAGCCTCGGAGGACTATCGGAGCACAACGACTTCCCACCTGGTGGGCATTCTGCACAGTCCAACCAGTATGTATCTATCCACAAGCCACGTTCCTGCAGGATCCGCTTGATGCCTTTCGATTTGCTGGCTATTTCGGGATTGATGTAATCAAGTGAGAGATCCATAAATTATGGGACTTGTTAAGCATGAATAAAGCCATCACGGAGGTGCGGATACTTTCCTGCAGGGAACAGGTTGAGTTTATCCGCACGGTTAGATAAGTTATCAAATAGCCAGACGCTTACGGCGTGGCTGAAAGCCTTGATCATCCAGCTGATCCACCATTCAGACTTTGTGTTGAGGAAATACACCCAACGATATCTGGTTGTGTCATCTGTTAGTATCATATAGTAGTGGACTCCTTGACGTGGTGATGGGATCCTTTTCTCGATCCTCCATTCCAAAGGCGTTGGCTGCGCTGTGCAATTATACGTAATAACTTATCGTCGGCTGGCTTAAGGCGGGCCTCATTACATGATGATACAGCCTGCCCAATCCTCACCTGCACGACTCTCCGCAGCCCAGTAAACGGTTGGGATCGCCACACCAGCAAGATCCAAATGGAAATGTTCTTATAAAGGGTTTGGAGGCTCATGGTATAGGCGCGCGGAAAGTTTTTCTAGTCTGCTTTATCTTGGGGCGGATTCACAGAATCCCATTGTTTTTGAGCTATTAATCGGATATCGGATTCGTCCGGGATGCCAGGAAGGACAACCCCCAAGACATGCTGGATCATCTTTCAGATTCCAGTAGAGTATTTGTCCTTTCCATGTCTAGATCATGTCATGTCGCAAACGGCCGCGGCGGCTTAACCCGGGTGCTTTGGTGTCGACGTCGCGAAAATGATCTGGGGCACGCAACTGGGGTATATAAAATCATAGACCATCATGCCTTTAGGCTTTACCTGGGCCTTTTGGTCAAATCCACATTGATAATTTCTTGCTATCATTCATTGTGAGCGATTTGCGGGCGACGTTTCTCCCTTGGGACAAGATTTCTAGGTAAGATTATTCCCACCATTATCGAATGTGACCAACAGATGCCGGATGCTCTGGACCCGGGATCATGGAATGCTTCGTTGCTGTATGTTTTGACAGTTTTTTTTTTTTCTTGGATAGCGAGATCATCACGTGGCGGCAGAAAACTCACAGGCGGTCTGATGACCCGTTGTTAGTTAATTAGCCGCTCGGTTAAGACTGTCCCACAGAAGTTATTTTGGTCGGATATCTTTTTTTTCGTTAACCCAAAATCTTTGCTGATAACCTCCCCCAAAAAAAACCAAGCAATTCTCTTCAAAAATGGCAAAAACGAAGAAAAGCGGTGATACGTATGAAGTGAATAATCCAACCAAGTTGAAATCTGATACTGATAAAGTGAGAGCAGCATCTCCTCTCGGCTTGCCCTCGTTATGAAGTCGGGCAAGGTCACAATGGGAACCAAGAGCACCTTAAAGACAATTCGGTCTGGTAAGGCCAAACTTGTTCTGATCGCCGGCAATTGCCCTCCTCTCCGGAAGTCCGAACTCGAATATGTAAGTTATTCGAAGATCCCCCATCGTTTCGAATGTGGCTAACATCTTCCAAAAGATGGCGATGCTTAGTAAATGCCCCGTCCATCATTTTAATGGAAATAATGTAAGTCTTCTCCTATCATAAGCAGCTCCACTATTACTCTGAGAAGAAGTCGGCCCAGTGTGACTTTGGAGAGTGGAAGTTCGCTCAGAGAAAGTAGTCTCCTTTTTCTCGAAGGAGATTGCCGGAGAGCTGCAGGTTTGATTAACAAAATGATAATTTATAGATTGAACTTGGTACGGCGTGTGGGAAACTTTATCGTTGTTCTTCTATGGTATGTGCACCCCCTGTTTAATGGTGTTTGTTTCGTTACTTTCCCGGTGGGCTCCTACTGACGTACATCCAACTTTACAGGCTATCCTCGATGCTGGAGATAGCGATATTCTGAGCCATGAGTCCTAGATTTGCATATAAGTTTGTAGCGTGGTTACTGAAGGAAGAATTACATCACTTTGATGGTCAAGTTGATTTCTTCAGTAAACAGCAAGCGATCGGACAGTTGATTCATTAGGCGCAGAAATTTCTTTATTGCCTCCATTCAATATTGCTACACGTAATAGAGTTGTCAGAGTATCTAGCTTTATACCAATAGTAAAGGTCAATAACAGCTGCCAACTTGAATTAAGATTTGGGATTGTTTAGAAAACCTTCAGGTTGTTGTAATTTGCGGACTCAAGTCACCTTCCAACTATTTTGATCTCCGACTTCGCTATTGATATACTTGCCTTCTCTCTTACTGACGTAGTCCCTGCATACAGCCTACACCAGCACAGTCTGTCTGTACTATGAAGCATTCACTTCCTATTCCATGCACTGATTACCCGGGACGCGACCTCTTAGTCACAATCTATCCGGAAGCCCTCAACCGTTGCAGCGATAAATCTCTTTTCTTTTTTCCTTTTGTTTTTGTTATCTATTGTTGAATCGGTCGTACGGTTATATGGAGGCCAGAGGGTAAGTTGTATTGACGTCAGAGGGAGATGAGTGTCATTCTTGGGTTTAAATTTCATATCACAGATTGTTAAATGTTCCTAGCAGTTTTGAATCATTGCCGCTACCTACAGCGGGATTCGCAACCCCTGTAGGACGACTCGCAGTATTAAATCATGAAACAATTAACCCTTTTTATATGTCGTTTCTGGGCCACTGGCTCACACAGCAATAAATAAAGGTTTCACACTGCACGGAATTAGGTCCTGTATCACCTCGGCTTCAGTATAAAGTGGAGTGCTATAGGTAATTGTGGGGGGAATTAACAACATTAAAGATTTCAATCCCATTTCTAAAGAGCTAGTCCAGTTCCGTTTCTTGTCCACCGATATAAAGCCAATATCGCCTTCCTCCGATGCCGAATCTCACCAAGGTTGACAGGGCGTCCCTTGGCTTGGGCCAGGGCACTCTGCATGACCTGTCTGAAATTTCTTTGATATTCGGTATTCAGAGTGACAACACATGCTTCAGTCGCACGAATGACGACTTCACATGCCTTCAAGATACGCTCTCCTGCACCGTTCTGTAAACGGTCCACAAAAAGGAGGAGAATGAAACTGCCTTGAAGGAGTTGAATGCCGAAAAAATATGGCATAAAACTGACATCAGGGTCAAAATGCAAGATTTCTTCCAGGGCAGTTACAGCATTGAGAGCATGAGGGATAGCTGATTTGAACGTGGGAGACGAAGTCCAGAAATCTTTATCTTCGAGGAGAGAAACCGGGTCCCATTTACCAACGAGAAGAATGTGTAGAACATGGAAAGTATATAATCCATAGGCGGCAACAATCTGAGTGTGCCAAGAACGATTGGCATCGAGCCGTTGGTGGTCAGTAACGATATTCGGAGGTACATCTAGCTGCATAGAATCCGAAAGAAAGGAAGGTGTTTCAGAAGTACCGCTATCAGGACTCTGATCTCGGAAAGCGGTCAGTGTCGCCTTGTAGATATCAAGTTGACGGAGTACTTCTGCGACTTGAGCGTCCCATGTTTCCTTTCCTTGAAAACGATTACCTAGCATGGGGTGGTTCTTTGCCTGGTTGAGATTTATCAACTCCCCAGTGATAGTCATGAGAGGAAGGAAAAAACCAAATATGGAGTGACCATTGCAAGAGAAGTCGGGGAAGACCCGTCGTTTGTTATTCTCTCCAGAAACCGAACATTGAGGGCCATCTGGCTTGGGGCTGTTGCTATGTACGTTCCCTGCTTGCCACAGACCTTCCTCAAGGGGAAGCAGCAGGCCTTCGCATTCAGCATCAAGCAATACTAAGGGACGATTGTAACATAATGCTAAGTGTCGATCCATGATGTAGAGGAGCCACCAGGTCCGGCGTCGCTCCTCTCGTTGCTCTTCCGTAAGCTCATGCTGTCGGTAACGAGTTCTATCGCACACACAATCAAGAGTAGATCGGGTATGATTGTAATCTTGGGTTCCATTCAAAACGGCACCCATTCCAGTAGTCTCCCCAAAGTCGAACATGCGGCTCGCCCCACCAAGGAAGGTGTCCAGATTTGGAGTAACCTCGACCTCCTGGTTTAATTTCAACTCTTTTGCTAATGAAAATGCGGCATGCCACCTTTCCCCCATGAGGAGTCAACTCCGAACTTTAGTCATGAATAGTGAAGAAAAACATACCATCTCATGCTCGCTGCTTTCTGCTCGCTAGCCGAGACGATTGAGGCAACATGGATGTAGGTGATAATATCGTCTAGCGAGCCGGCAGGGCCTACTAAGCCTCGATCATCCCCACCCTCTTCGAAGAAATGAGTTCTGACTCTACTTTCCGGCGGCGCAGTGGCAGCAGCGTATTCATTGTCGCCTACAGCAACTCCTTCGACTTCCAATGAGACGTGGATCAAAGGCCGGAGGAGACGAACGGTTAAAGCGCAGAGAAACCGAGATATATTCCTTCTTTTGTTTGGCGTGAGAAACAGAGCAAAGGCGCGATCATCCAGAGCAGCTACCCAGAGCATGCTCGCCAGGAGCGCCGGGCTGCTAGACCGGGGGTTATCTCGACAGAGAAAGGCGGCTTTCCTAACAACGTAACATTGGATGTGAAGACAGACGGGATGCATAAGCGTCGAAAACGCGCTGGCAAAATAAAGTTCTAGGAGATCATACACTAGTGTTCTAGACAGATACGGCTCTAGAAAAGGCATCAAGTGTTGTAGCACAGGGTACTTAAGAGAGTGCTCTGAGCCTGGTCCTGGTGTCTGGCTCACGCGAGACCGTGATGCAGCTCGAGGAAGCTCAACGTCAGTGCCTAGCATCGTGAATGGGCCGCTGAGTAGTCCGTCCGGGAAGCTCATATCGTTCCCGAGCAAGTCATAGAAAGATGCCTGGAATCCACTAGACCCGAACATCCAGTCATCCGATAGATTGCCGCTAGCCATTGTTCCGTGGGGTGACGGTTGCAAGTTTGCGACAGAATACTGCTCCCCGATACTTGGTGCAGATACCAAAGTCACCTCCTTTGCGCCAGGTGATCCTTGAAAGATCGATGCTGGCAACTCGGGGGAGCCATTTGGCGTCGGCGGTGTGGCGGCTGCTTCTGAAGGGTTGCTGGGAATCCTCTGATCTTGAGAGGGATTGAGGGCGTATTCAGGAACTGCGGTCCCCGTCGAGGCCTTTCGCGATATTCGGCCTCGCTTTCTGCGCTCTCGAGTGAGCACACAGGGAATCTGACTGCTCTGACAACGTGTACATGGAAACGCACGATCGCATTTCACACGGCGAGTATGACAGGCGTCGCAAGCCACGCGATTCCGTTGCCCCCTTCTCTTCATACTAGCATTGAAAAGGCCGGTGTCAGAATTACCATCATCGTCACCGTCATTGTTGTTGTCATTAGGGTTGCCAAGCTCTTTTATAGTACCAGGCAACATCATGTCCGCAGCCTCCATCTGGTCTTCATTTGGAGAAACCGTAGTCCCGTCCCTCCAAAAGAATCACGATTAACCATGTATATCCGATCCCCTCTGATTTGATGTCGAATGCGAACCGAAAAACCAGTTTCTCGGCAGCGAACTTCATGCTGGAAAGATACTCATCGTATATAATTATCATATGCGCCCGAAACGTCGCGTTGGGAACGCGTTCTGGTCCACATGTCTACAGAAACGCGCTACAGGAGCCTCAACTCTCGAAATAGCCAGGGCAAGGCGGGGACTTTACTGGTGTTTGCGGGGTATAAAGATCCTGATGTTGTTGTAGCCTTGCAAGGGGTACGAGCGCGGAGTCTGAATGTAGAACAGCACTACACGAATAAAGATCATGATTCGGAGCCTCACTATGCTAGCCTGCCAGGCGCAGGACACTGCATACATTATGCATTTGCGGCTTGCCAGCAGCTGATACCTGGGCGAGAATTAGGTACATAAACATGTGAAGCACCGAAGTAAAATATTATAAGTTACATAGGCAATTAAATTGCCATGTTAATGTTAACCTTGGAAATACATTAGGTAGGAATAAAACCATAGGACTGCTTACATATATATACGGATGCATAAAAATCGGGAATGAGCTGTGGCCAACTGCAGATCCGTGCTACCGTATAAACCGTCCGTGCACGGGGCGCAGAGGTTTCTGT
>NPHW01002156.1:21544-48775 GCA_002240705.1 Elaphomyces granulatus
CCCCCTCGGCTCGTGCACGGACTTTGACGGGTTTTTACGGTATGTAGGCGTTGTCCCCGCTAAAGTTCAAGGCCGCTATTAAAGTGCCAGGCCGCCAAAGTGCCACAAGGCCACTCTAACCTTATCTCGAGTCACGCCCGTCTCCTAAGGCAACAAAATTCCTCCATAACCTACCATTAGAGACTCTAATTAGAAGGGAAGAAAAATAAAGTATAGAACCCTTTCTATCTCCTGTAATAATGCCTATCTCCCAAGGAAACTCCAAATAATAGAGATAAAAAAAAGTTGGCCAGCACTTTAGATTCGGTTTTTCGTCGCGGCCTGAGGTTTTTATGCTTTTCAAAGCCAGTCCTCTAGGTAGTAGGTCCTCGCCACCGAAATAGTCAAGTTTCTCGACCAGTTGCTTATATGTAGTTCTATATACCAGAGTAGCTTCTACCAGTAGGTATCTAGAAACTGTTTTTGTTATTCTATTTGAATATCATGAGGGGTTGTGGATCATGTATGTTCATTATCTGGTGTCTCTATCTAGCTGTGGGCATCCGTATAATTATTCCCATTCGCTTTCATAGTTCTCACATAACGAGTAGCCTGGTAGGGCTAGATCAATCAAGAATAATAATCATGGCGAAGCGGGCATCTGAATGTGCACCAAGAACGGTCCAACTACCCCTGTATAAGGAGGGACTCAGTCCAACGAGCTCCCAAGAATTAGCTCTCAACCGATTAACTGATAAAGCCCGAATAGAGTCTCATCCACTCACAGCCACTACGGCTTTCCACTCTACGGAGGTCCTTCGGCTGGATTGGCCACGGAAGCATTCCCCCGTTCCCCGAGATGCTCGTGCCGACTCGCTTTCTGTTCTGCAGCTTCCTGCTTGTCAACCTCTTCCTCCCAACTATCGACAACCTCATCAACGTCCAACGAGGCATGGTTTCGAAGGTGAGGCATCTTTCCTGTGCCTACGCTAGAGCGCAGAACAAGCACGCTGGTTTTGCCATCCTTCCCGATATCAGGGGAGAGAATGCTATATGTCGATCCAGAGATAGGAATTGGTGTGCTTGTTCTCGTCAATGCCGGGCTAGCGTTAGCATCCGCGCCAGGTCTCCTTCTCGATGCGACTTGGGCCCATCCGCCCTCTGTAGCGTTTAACGATGGTTCGCTAGTGACTTCTCTCCAGGATTTAGTTTCTGCAGTAGCGCTTCGCTGCGCTTCACGGTCCTTCATCCGCTCTCGATCGCGAAACTTGAGGCACCCGGCCACAGTCATTCCGCCGATGCCGATCGCGGATCCCCGACCAAGACCAAATGACGGTGCAGTCCACCGAGTAGGTTTGAGAACAGATACGTGACGGTGTGGCTCAGGGTCAAAGCTTTCCGACGTAAACCCCCAGTCGGATGCGAGTGAGTGGATAAAAGCGCGGAGAGGAGCCCGAGCGGGCTGAAAACGTACGGATCGCTGGGTAGCATTCACTGCCAGGTCATGGAGGGTAGACTCATAACTCTGTAGAGCGGAAAGGGTTGAGGAAGATGAGAGTTGGACGTACATGTCCAATGTTTCGACGGAATATGGAAGATGGGAAGAAGAGACGCTGCTAGAGGGCGGATTCAGGGCTGTGGTTGTTGACTTATCAATGGTGATATTTAGGGCAGACGCAAGAGACCGATTCCGTTCGAGGCGCGCACACTCATCATCACAATTAAGAGACATGGAGGAAGGCAGGATCTCTGGTTGGTGGAGTTGGCCCTTTAGAGTCACGGCCCTGGCAGCATTGCAGGAACTTTCACGACGCAGGCGTCCACAACCGCAGGTAATGGTAACCGAGGCGGAGCAGGGAATCTTCTCGGGGCATGGGTACGGTGCATGGCATGGTTCCATGCAAGGATGTTCACATATCCTCTTAGCCTTGCCACAAGGTTGTTGGCAAGACATAACAGTATCCTCACAGTTACCAGGTCGATGGCAACTCTTTAGACATGAGTGAGAACCGCACTTTAACGGCTTGCCGCAGGCAAGACCGCATCTTGTATCAACTAGCCAGCAGGGCTGATTTTTCAAGATCTTCTTTCCACAAACACATCTCTTTTCCATCAAGAAGGGACACTTGGGGCAACTCTCTTCGTCAGGGTGGCAGTCATGGGGAACCTGTGGGTGGCCACAGTCCTTGGGCCGCTCACATTCGAAATGGCAGACTGGAGGCTTTGTGCCACAGGGTTGCGGGGGATAGAGGACAGATCGTTCACAGTGACACCAGATCTCTTCGAAGATAGCTTCCTTGCACGTTCCGCAGGCACCCTTATGGCACAACTCTGGACAAGTATGTCTGCCACATTTTAATAGCCGGCCGCAAACTCGGGTGCATATGTGTTCCGCCTCGATATCATTGTCCATTGAACGGTTAGTGGCATTGAGAGACTTCAGCTTTCGCTTGGTCGCCTGGCGTTCAATCGCTCTGCGCTCGCCGGGACAACAACGCTCCATGCAAGTGTGTCGGCCACAGTTCATAAAAGCTTTACATATGCGGAAACAGTGAGGAGGCTCTTCTTGCCCTTGGTGGCAGACACTCATAAACGTGCCCCGACCACAGCAACAATTGATCGGAACTGTAGCAAGGCAAGGTAAACAAGGCCCGGAGTGACACACCATAGGGCAGCTATGCCCACACGGAAGGGTCTTTCCACAGGGTTCTGTACAATTCGATATGGGGTCTTCACAGGTGGTTCTCCGAGAGAACCCGTCGAGGCTTGATAACAGGGTCTTTCCACAGGGGCAGGTCACAACCACATCCGGTGACTTCGGGCAATGTGCAGGACGAGCGTCTCGGGGATGACAACTTTTTGGGCATGAGTGAATGCCACAGTCAAACAGGCGATTGCATACTTCTCCGCAGTCGAAAGAACCAATCCATTTCTCCAGCAAACCGGAGGGTGACGGTTCGGAGGAATCGGCCGCTAGTTGTTGGCTGATTAATTCTTCTACTATGTCTTTGCACAATCTCTGTGTCTCGACCTTTCCACAATAGCACTTTACATCCACCTGCACCTCACAGGCACCGCAGAGACCCTCATGGCACGGTCGTGGACAGGCGTGCTTGCCACATGGAAGCAAGTCTCCGCAGATCCGGCCACAACTCCATCCATTGACATAATCAGTATCGACACAACGCTTGGTGGAGGTGTTCTTGCCGCAGAAGCAGTCCTGAGATGGGCCCATAGACCTGCAGGGAGAACAGGGTCCTGCATGACAGATGGAGTCACAGGGATGCGGACATCCTCTTCGAGAACGGGAGCAAGTCTGACCACAAGAGTGAGGAGGTAGGCCTGGCAATGGTGTGGGGTCTATGTCTTTCTCACACCAGCAGGAATAAGTGGACGGAAGAATTTCCTGCGGTAGATTGCAACCGGGGCAACGCCAGTGGCGCGTCGTGATCGCTCCATCCTCCTGTTGATGATCCTGGAATGCAGATCCTTCGTTCTGCGACCACTTTTTAATACAACTAAGATGGAAGACGGTCCAGCAAAACTTGCATGACCAAACGCGCGACTTCCGTCCTAATTCACCGGTACAGATGGGACATTCGTAAAGCCCGTTGACAATGTCTTCATGTGTACGGGTGGCGATGTCAGCAGCTGTTGACCTGACTGTTCTTCGCGAGCTCTTGACTTCGCCCGGCTGCGATCGCACAACCAATGAAGGGGGCCCAGCAGCAAGAAGATTAGACTCGTGTTGATGCCCAGGAACAAATTCCAAAGCCTCAGCTCTTAAAGTGTTGCTAGACAGGTCCTCTCCATCCGTAATCCCATCCACGAATTGACCCCCTTCCGTCGTTGATTGTCCTCCGAACCCTCGAGCACGAGCATTTCTTGTTGTAGCCTCCCTTCCATGATGGCCTCTTTGCCGTCGATCTCTCCATCTCTGTCTCGAATTCCCATGCTGTTGGGATGAAGATGTGGCTGGCTGTATTAATGCTTGTATCTGCGATGGCTGACTTGCCTCAAAAGCACCTTCTGTCTGGGCTGATGTCGATGTGTGGCTAGTCCCACGGCCACGGCCACGGCCACCACGACCCCTTTCGCCTCGCCTCGCTGTCCTCACCCTTGCTGCATTTATTTGCCTTCCAGGCGGTATATCAAGCGCGTTCACTTCCGGTGCGATGTCCATGCCAATTTGTGTCAGTAGCTTGCTGTGTGAAAGTCTTCTCGAATGTATGTATGTGATTATAGCAAGGTTCGCCTTTCTGCTGAGATAGATGCCCTTTTCCCTGACACGTGAAAAAGCAATGCAGTAATCGCTCACCAACCAGTAACAAGTTAACAGGGCGTTGCGAAATGAAAGAAAAGGTAGGACAAGAAATATGAAAGAACTTGTGTATTTTCTAATATAATAAGGTAAAATACATATGCTGTAGCCTGTGGCAACAAGATGATTAAGTAATCATCACGGCACTTCGTGTTATTGGTCAGCTCGGCGACTTCCTTCCTTGCAATCCATTAGGTAATATAATGAGTCACGAAAGAGTCATGGTTAAATTTGAACTTAGATATCAGTGTTGCTGTTGCAGAGGCGCTCTGACAATCCAATCGATGGCTAAAAACAGTAGGCAAGTTGTAACGCTCGATAAAACGGGTAAGGCTGTAAGCAGTGCTTTCCAAGGGCAACCGAATTCGCTCGAAATAGTGTATCATGGTATACTATTGTACATGTCTTCGATATCCTCGTTTCCAAGTTAGAGAGTGCATAGTATCCCCTTCCCCTCTAAAGATGCTCCTTAATTAGAATTAACTACGCTCCCTTACTAGTATACCTTACAAGCAAATTAAGAAGGCGTGTGTATGGCGATGCTGATAGGTAGTGCTCTAGTACTGGCACACAGAGCCTGAGAGTAACGGAGATTATAGTTTGAAATAATGAATGAATATTCTACTATGAAGTTCAGTGTCGGTGCATTATGGGCAAACCAGGGGTGGTATGTACTGTTCCCCAACCCATTTTCTCTTCCCTCTTTCCAATTCGATTTCTCTTCACCTAGCACCTGCAGTGACCCGATCCGGAGAGCCTGCCGGACGACATATCGTTGTCCGCAGGCTGGAAGGGAATCCGAATTGTGAGGTCACGGAAGACTAGCGGCTGTACTGCTGGTCAGTCTATACTCATGAGAGACTCGATTTGCCCACCATACCAGAGAGAAAGATTGTCTATAACCAGTAGCTATAGGCTGCCGTCGTGTAGGGATTTTCGTCGGAAATGGGTTCCGCAGGAGGCTCCAAGTATTCTTTTTCGTTCGCCAGGTCCTCCAGAACCGACTTTAATGATGCTTTCACGCGGAGTATTGAGTATCGGGGTGTAGGGGCCATTTTTAAGGGCGGTGAGTGCTTTGTTGGGAAGTCGGATGTTTACCGTCCAAGCCCCGTAAGTTCCGAGCATTGTTCAAGTTGTGGCTGTCGATGTTATTAGCGAAATAAATAGTAAACTTGAGACTCAAAAGAACATACGGAGAAGCTGGGCGCTAGTGGCCTCAGCAATCACCTCACTATCTTCTCCTTCAGAGAGCTGATAGCTGAGCATATAGAATGACGCGACTGCATGGTATGCAGTTCGCCGATGATCCAGAGGAGAGCCTGAGTAGGTTGGACGTGGCCCGTAGTCTTGTGGCATAATGAGTAATTTGAAGCGACATCGCCATGAAGACGCCTTGGACGGCGACGCTCTGGCCAGCGCCGCTGCCACCATCGCATCAGTAACTGGCGGGACTTGCTCTAGCCCACAGGCACGGGTTTGATGCTCTTCCTTTGTTCGACGCATTATTCACTGTCCAGGAGTAATGGGAAGGTCACAAAGGCAGTCTGTACCCCACGCTCAGTAGAGCGCAGTCCGTCCATCGTTATCTGGAAGATTGAGGTCGACATCATCTCGAGGAGGAGTTTTGTCAGACTGACAGCCTCCCAGCACCTGAAATAATTATGGTCAGGCAGAGAGCAAGGGATCTTGTCGGTTAACATCAATGCCTTCTATGTTCAAGAGGAACTGTACCACGCCGAGGTCCCCTGCGATACAAGTTTCCATAAATTCAACATTGGAGTCGACATCAGGATGATCCAGAATCGATTTTACGATGCCATCCCCTCGATGTATTGACAACCGTAGTACATGATCGCCGTCGGAGCTCGCAATGTTGGGGTCCCAGTCATCCCTCGCGAGAAGAGACTCTATAAGCGGAGGAAAGATCTCTCGACAACGCAGGTCAACCCAGCGTAATAGTTCAGGGCCAACCAGTGAATTCTCGTCGATAATTAAATATATAACATCACGAAATTCCAACCGTAAAGATTGACGGTCTGCTGCGTTCAGCACCGTGTAATTGTTTATCGTCGGGATTGGTATGTGAAAGAAGATGCAAAGTGTATCCAGTGAGGTTTATAGCACCAACTGCCGTAACAGCAGCCTGGAGCAAAGGCGAATTCGTCACACTCGCCTCTTCCGCCATTCTGTTCAATGTCATTGAGATCAACGTCAATAAACGCGATCTTCCCGACCCTGCATTGCTGTTTAAATTAAGAAACAGTTGGCATTGAGGTAGCCTTGCTAGGACATTGGCGTAATGATTGATTAAAAATTCATGTCCGTCGAGTGCGTCTCGCTCACCATCGTAAAGTCCTTTTCTGCTTTGTAGAAGGCAAGAGCAAGTTGAAAGTGTGCTCGTCCAGCGGCTGATAAAAAACACTAACTGTAGCAAGGAGCAATTCGACAACGTCACTGTGGCCACTTTGGACAGCGAGTATAAGGGGGGCGCTTTGCGAATGGCCCACAAAGTTTGGGTTGATGCCATTGACTTTCAAGGAGCAGTTAAACCAGGTCCGCATGCCCTTAATCTGCTGCAGCGGCTTGAAGTGCACTATTATAGGCTTCTGGAATCGGATCCAAATGTCGACCAGCATCTACCGCCTGTTGAACGGCACCTTTCACTCCATAAGTTGGTTTCGCCAGGCGCGATCCATGTCGTCCAGAGAAGTGAGAAATATAATTCAGCAGTCTCTTAACAATACTGATGTACTGTTTGCTCCAAACGGATACAAACGTGTACTTGAAAGAGGCGGAGCGACAAAGCAAGGGAAGGAACCTCGAATGTCTGGCGGAGGGGTCCAGAGCTTACATACAAACAAGGATGGAGAATCGAGCGTTCCTTCGGACTCCAGGGACTAGCGGTCATGCCAGCAGCCTTATCCAACTGGGTCGCGCGGACTGCTTGTCCACCGCGGTGACCGAGGACGGATCCATGCCATCAGGGACCTCACTGGTATGTGTAGAAATGAGGATTTACAAACACTTTGACCTGGTGTAATATTTATTCCGTATGAGCTGATACTTCACTAAGGCCCCCGTGAGCTTTCAGGCGCCAGCTAACTCGCCTTCGTCACACTAGGAAGGTTGACCTTTGCGAATGACTAGACGAAAGATTGCGAAAATCTGCACTTTCTAACTCGATTGCTAATGATGCGCATAGCATTCAGTGTTGTTCCACCTCCGAAGTTGCTATGAAATAACATCCTTTGTTAGAGGCGATAGTATGGATTTTGCAGAGCAAAAATCAGCTATCATGTCTCAAAAACATATGGATGAAGAAGTTGGTCGCGATCGAGGGACATTGATCAAAGACATGATGGGCAAACATGCTATTTTAGAATCCGCAGAGCATGTCAAAAATCCCCAGAGATACTCTTTCAGTAATATCTCGTTTAGATTATACGATATGTTGATGGACGGAGAGATGCGGAGGGAAAGAAAAGAGTTGACATCAACAAGCCCCGCCAAAATACGTAATTATGATATGTACCCGAGAGTTGAGACTCGATGTGGGGAACGCTAGCGGGGTTTGAACCCGCTTTACCATGGATGTTGACGCGGACCAAGTTCGGTTAGTTTTTGGATATCATTCATAGACTTCTATCATATTATATCTATATTTTGAAACTTCCGGGGGTTGTGTCACGTGGAAATAGTAAAAGGATAAGTATCCTAGGGGTATGATATTAATGTATTTATCGGTCAGTTTTGCCTTGCTTCTCCCGATGCCTCCAGGCCGTGTCTCGCAATTGATTGGCGGCTAGTCAATATTATTATTTTGGCTTTTGGGCTGAGGGTGGGAGAGAAAAAAACGCTCAGCAAGAAAGTATGATTGTGGGTAATAGGGTCTGAGCACTGAGACTATGTGGGGAAGACATTCTAAAATAAATAACTAATGAACTCGTAATACGTATCATCCTGCCTGCTGGGGTTTTCCATCTGGGATTTTTGTGACCCAATTGTTTAATCAATTTAAACCTTTACTTTAACTACGGGAACAGGGATAGAAGCTTCTGTGGGCACCTTAAAATGCTACTATATTTGGATAGCTCCATTTGTCGCCAAATCAATGTTGCCGATTGGGTTGATGATAGCTAATGAAGGTTAAATGGTTTCAAAAGCCGTGAAACTAGCTCCCCCCACAAATATAGAAGGTAAAGACATGTTAAAATGCATGATAGAGTGGAATAGTGGAAGGAAACTATCTCTGATGGAATTGAAATTTGATACACTTTTTTACACTTTATACTCATGTTCATGTTCCACTAAGGTATGATCATCGTCATTGTTAGGCATGCAAACACACTTCATATCCCAATTTACTTTTTGCACCTAGAATCATACTCTGCAGATAAAGTAATTGTCAAGATGGCACTGTGACTCAACTCGAAATTAGCCCGGAAACATCAATCTTTTCCGACTTTCGGCCGTTTAACTAGCGCTTGGAGGCACAAAGACGTGGATATTCCTTCGGGAAGGATGCTGCATTTAAGTGGCAAGTGCCTATATCCATTCGCTGCATAGACAAGGCTATTATGTACCTCTTTAGATCAGTAAATCTAGCTTATTTCAACATTGCCCTATAGAATTAATAGAATAAATTATTAGCCTCTCAGCTACTTATAGAAAAGCTTACAATTTTAGGAGCTATGGCTAGAAATACGCGATAGAATGCCTCGATATGGAAAGTTCAACTCACCTATCTGATAGCCAAGTCTTGCTTTCTTTAGATGAAGAGCAGGTGGCCTCACCGTCGGGCGCTAAGGATATAAGTAATATATATGATTATGTACCCCTCTACATCCATATCATGACCCCTCTTCCGGAACGAATAACGGGATAATCCATGCGTCGTTTTAAATTTACGGTGAGGGTGATTAAATTAACGAGAAAATAAGGTAAGTATGTACCCAAATTCCACCACCGATGACTGGATAATATCGTTTTAGACTTGACAACTGGTTCATATATGGCGGCCTGCTGTCAATACTTATATGCAATTGTACAATTACTCTCCGATGGCATACTGGCAGCCAGAATCATTATTTTAAAGCGTGCATGGCGAGGGGAACACAGTGTCTGAGTGCATAGGCAAGGATGAAATTTCTGCTGCTTCCTTGTCAGGACTAGGGTAGCTGTCTCTTCAAACCCCCATGGAGCAGAAGAAACAGGAGGTTCTTGTTGAACGATGTTTATCACACAATCCTATACAAAGGGGGAAATCATAATGATAATAAGTTTCTATCATATCAAAGAACTTGAATGAGGCTGATTTATAGATTAGTGAACCTGAACTTTTGAAGCCCCCGCCCGCGCCCATTCCTGCATGACATGTCTATCCCTGGGGTCTTGACAATATGTACGACTTCCCCATGTTTCAACGGCTCCCTGTTTGTTTAGACTACGACTTACTGCCTTTAATTCGAAGACAGTCTCCAACCGTTGGCCGATGTTTATTTGAAGCCCTACCTAGTTGGAAAGAGTTAAAAAAGGGGAAAAGCCAGGGTTTTCAAATAGGATCTGAAACAGGGGATAGAGTTAAGGCAAATGACTTATTTAATATGTAACCCTAACTGTAGAGAGAGTGCCTGATCAGAGTGATAGCAGCGGCAGCAATAACAACGTTAACGGTCAACGACAATCGGAATATTTCTGGATAGGTTTAGATTGATTTTCGTCATCTAACATGATTGATCGACCGGTCATACACGCAGAATGAAGTCGTATGAAACTCGACATCTTTTCGATACTTAATGTTCTTTCTTCCTGGCGTGTCAGGATTGAGGCGACATTTTATTGATGGAACTAAAATATGCAGGTCAACTTAGGTCTTTGTGTTTATGAGTCTGTATAAAACCGAGCTGATAAGGAGAATATGAAGGGTTGACTTGAAGAGTCCTTTAGAAAATAACATCAATGAATTGACATGATGGGATGAAAATAAAAGAGGGGAGAGGGAAAGGAAGGAACTTGAAAGGAAAGGAAAGAAATAATCTTTTATATGATATAACTATATGCATGTAACATACCAATCCATTTCAAACTTCACTGAAACACACTGGCCAGTGACTACCTAGGTAATATAAGTATGACACTGATTAATAAGTATGATATTGTACTTTGAACCAAGGTCATTCAATAATGATTTCTTCAACATATATCACCTATTCTGATATCTATGGGTGAATATCGATTGCATTACAAAGATCATGCCTACTGTATTCTGAAGGGGATTCATTTTTAAGTTATTAGATGACCGAATCATAATGTTTAATAAAGCCCTGATCTCTGTAGGTACTATATTACTATACCTAGTAAAGGTAGGTACTTCATAATAGGTTTATTCAAATCAAACTCAATTACTATTAGAAATCGAACTCAATTACAGGAATAATTAGCATTTGGTAGTAATGATTAATAATTGTTACACCTTCGCTATTCACATACTATTATATATCATACCGATAAATTCTCCCACAAAATGGCCTAGAAAAAGCTTCACACATAACGACTGTATGTTAAATTTTATTGGAAAAAAAAAAGATCATTTGGTTTCTTTTTTTTTGATCTCATCAAGAGCCAATTTAGTTCAACTACGGCGGATATGTAAGATTGATCAAGAGCCTGATTTTGAACGTCAATGCGGAAGCTGGGGGCCTAGGCCTTGGCTATTATTACCCCGTTCGTTTCAGCTAGGTTTAGCGGGAAGGCGAAAGAGCTATGATAGGGCGGAGTTTATATTACTATGATATGTATGTAGGTATTCACGAGGGTTACATATTATTACCTATTGTTCGGAATCTTTTCTCTTTTCCTTCATCTGGATATGATAATAAAGAATTGAAAGAAAAGAGGGTCAAGTTACAAAGCAAATTTAGTAGCAAGTGGCCAGCAGCCTGGATCAAGGGGTTCTTTGGTTTTACTACATACATATAAAGATAACTGAATGGGTATGAAGCTCTATAGTAGGCTATCCTCGGCAGGTTGCGGAGTTCTGTATGGTAGTTAATAATTCCTGGGTGATATATTTCATCCATATGGATATTTCCAACATCAAGTATCTGTATCTGGGTGCAAATTGTGTGTTCTTCTTACTGGATCTTCAAGATCGATGGGAATACCTACTCTTTGAGGTATGTAGCTTTGCCACCCCTTGGCCCCCAACGCAGGGGCAAGTCCGTTCATGCTTCCAGTTGTCCTTTGGCGTTTAGACTAGTGAGTATTTGGCTTCTTGATTCCTTGACAGGGGCCTGGATTATGCTAGGCTGCCATTTGCCTGAAGAGCCATCATATGTATGTATTATTGTGGCCATGGAGACTATCTTATACTAATTAGACTAGTGGCTGAGCATCGTACTTTTCTGTGGCGTCGGGATGTACCTAATCTACATATGGTAGAACTCCACGAGAGGTTAAAAGGCGAAGAAACTATACTTATGTATAACTAGTACCTGTTAGGTACATACATACATAGGTACCTAAACTTCATAGCTAACCAGTCGGCGCCGGTCTTCTTTCAGGAATTGTCTCCCCACACTGCCACACCCGGTACATGGTATAAATAAATTCAAGATATCATAAATTCAAGAGAGCTATAGATGTTATAGGTATATATCTATGATATGGTATATACATATTATATACTCTACTCCCCCGCACTTCCGTCAGGTCCGGGATCGTCTTCCCGTTTCCGTTTCCAGGGTTCTTCATCTGCCGGGACTTTGGATGTTCCCGCTTCTATCATATATATGTATGAGAAGGGAGAGATAATAATGAAGATATAACTAGTTCTGTTTTCTTTAGGTAGGTTATAGGTAACTACCTGTTTTTAGTAGTTAAACAAGGACGTTCTTTTTTAGTTGGGATGTAACTATGTATGTATGTATGTACATGAACTTGTAACTTCCGGATCGTCCCTTGTCTCACTTCAACTGACATCCTGGGGCCAACTCAGTAAAACCTCGTCTCTTTTTTTTACCTCCTCTCTCTCTCTCTTCTCTCTCTCTCTTGTTCTGGTCTCTTTGTTTCTTTCCCTCCTCTGGTTTTGTTTCTGTTTCTGTCTTGAATCTCCGTATTCGTGTACCCCTCTTCTCTCCCATCCCTACCTACCTATCTCTCTATCACATACCTTACAACAACTTCTCATCTTCTCCACGCCTCAAACCTACTCTGACGGCATCGTGTAGGTATGTTTCTTACCTCCTCTTGAGCTGCGTGCCTTCTTTCTATTCTTGTTCCCTTCCTCTTTCCCTTTCTATCATTCCTCCCGTCAATTTTTCGTCCCAGTTGACGCAGCCATTGCCAGTCGGCCCGTTGCTGCAGGGTATCAAGCAGCGTGCTTCCGTGTGTGTGACACCCCAAGGTGGATGGACTGAAGCTCAATCCGAGACGAAACCTCAGATCTTCGTTGGATCCTATTCTGCTTTTGTTCGATTTCCCCCATATCCCCCCTCCCCCCGCTTTCCATCTCTTCAGATTCTGTAGGGAAGACTAAAAAAGGAAAAAGGGAGGGAGGAAAAAAAAAAGAACCTGAGGTACGCAGGCATCATCCATCCTTTCTCTTTCAGTTGGTTGGTTGGCTGGTTGGACCAACAAGAGTACAAGGTGACAGTAGTAATATTACAATTAACGAAGAGCATAACTTGTCTCTTCTTCGTTTGTCTATCACCTTGCTTGCTGTGCTTTTGCTTCTGCTCTTTTGCTTGCTGTGCCCCTCTTTTTCTCCCTCTTCCTCTCCTCTTCTTTCTCTTTTCGACTTTTCTCCTTTCTGTCTGTAACAAAGTTAACACCCCTTTCCAACCCACTTTTTTAACCACAACCTGTGTGCAACAGCTAAAAATTGTATCCACAGTTAAACCCTCATACTCATACCCCATACCCCCCCCCCAAATATATACTTTTATCGAAAAGAACCATCGTCACTTTCCCCCTTTCATCCTGCAACGTATCAAAAGTTGAAAGTGGTGGGCAACCCTGAGGGCAACGACAGGACTTGGTGTGACAGCGCCTGGCTCCTTCGATTATGCCGATCGACCGCAGCGCCAACGAGATGGCCATCTGGTAGCCGTCACCAGCCAATCTGCGACATCCGTCCCGTGAACAACGCATCAAACCCTCCACCCTCCCACTCCCACCCCACTGGTGTTTGGTGGATCGCTCCATCCGCACAGGCCAGGCGAAGGGCCGCTTCGTTCGTCTGGCAGGCGTCCAAAAAGCGGACAAGATGCCTGACGGCCATGGGGAACACGTCAGGTCCGCCGCTCGCTCTCGACGTCGTCACTCACACTCGCACCGGCACTCGTACTCTCCTCACTCACAGCTATCCTCGCAGAGCTTTCTATTGTTTAATGCACCTGAAAGTCCAGACATCCAGACCCAGACGCTTCCTCCTCCCTCCTCGCCACCTCCACTCCTCCCTCGATCGACCTACTCGCGTCCGCAGGAGTCGCCCGCCCATCGCCTCTCACTGCTCACCGAGTTTCTGAATCAGCATCACGGTGTCCACGACGCCGTTGAGGAATCCTTGGGCCAGTCCCCAGATCCCCGGGAGTATTACCGTCAATATAGTGATCTATTCCAGGATCTGCAGAATGGTCCCCTCGGTGTAGGGAGCATCTTCCCGGTGGAGGTGGAGACCGGTATGATTGCAGTGGCCCATCCAGAAGTGTCAGCAGGTCGATTGTCATCAGATGCTTCACCAGGGCCTCGTGGTTCTGCCTCACGTCTTTATCACGAGTCGTCATCAGGACTTTCGGGCCGGCATTCCGCTGACAGCTCGTCTCGGTCTCGTCCCGTCTATTCTTCCCGCGTGAGTTCGGCCGGACAGTCCTCCTTTAAAGATCTCCTGCAGAAATTCAACAACGCCGTTGACGAATCCCCTACCGGACTGGATTCGCACCGACAATCAGGAACAGTGAGTCCGACGCCGAATCCGCATGGCCAACCTCGATATTGGGATTGGGGGGACCCTTTAGCGGTAGCCAAGCCAGAATATCGCCGACAGCAGAGTCAAGACCATAGCTGGTCGTCAACACGAAAACCATCGACCCACAAGTCACCCCCACAGGATTCGACTCGACCCAGATCACATTGGCAGGATTCTCCGGGAAGTCAGCGTTTGACGGGGCCGAACGAATCTGGTAGCCACACCCCTCTGGAGGAAAATACAGCAAATCCACCCTTCCGGCGGCCGTTGTTTGGTGAATTGCTCCAAATTGATACCGCAGTGGACCATCCAGGACATGGGATACAAAGAAGAGGTTCGGATAGTAGTGTGCAAAGTCCCAATCCTGCCTTATTAGGGAGACCACGTTTTGATCTCGGACCGGGGGTTTCACCTTCATCGCCCACCGCCTGGTATTTGGGCTATACACCGTCTCTGGAGGCCATCAATTTAGAAGCCAGTAACCTCCATCATCGAAGAACCAGGAGTGAATTTTGCGCTGGCACAACCCCTGTCGTAACGAGTGCCCTAAGTACACACATGGCAGTCGCGTCGCCCACAGAGTCCGCAGGCTCAGACGCCGCGCATTCCAAATCCCGCATTCCAGTGGCATCCCGTCGTCTGAGTCATGCATCTGATTCTAGCCATTCGTCCTCTTCCCCCCGGGAGACTTCTGCCCCCGGCCTCTACCCTCCTCACCTCTCTCTTCCACCAAAGGGAACCAGCCGGATCCCAAAACCTTTTAACAAGTCGCCCAAGTCGTCCCGATCTGCAAGTTCACGCCTCCCCTTGGCCGTCAAATCGCCGGTGTCACATGAGATGACTCTGGATGACTGCCTCACTCCGCATCCGGAGAAGGATGGCCATCTAAAGGCCTACATCTCCGCCCCTCCTCCCAAGAAATCCCCTCCGCTCAGAAGCTCCAGGCCTCGCCTCCCCGTATCGATTGCGGCCACGTCGACTCCTCGGTTGAAAGTGGAGGATCGGGTATCCCATTTCCAGGTCCAGAATAACACCAAGCGTGACACCAGGAATGCCAGACCGAGGACCCGGAGGCTGCCGGAGCTGGACAACCTGGACTTTGCTGCTAGGCGACAGAAGATTAAACAAGCCTTTAATGAGACGCTCCAGAAAGAGGAAAAGGCTGCCGAACGCCGACGTTTAGCAGAATTCAGGAAAGATGAGGAGGTCCGGGCACAACTCCTCCGGGAGGGGAAGCAGCGCAAGAAAAGATCGCGGGCCGAACTGTCGCAAGATAGGGACGTTATGGATTCTGTTTATGAGTCGGTGCTTGGTGGCGATGAATCGGATGAAATCCAAGCACTTAGCAGGACGTCGGAAGGACAGGCCATCTCAGCAGCCCCCAGTCTTTCCATCAACACGTCCAGCTCCATTGCGGAGAAAGACATCCGCTCGGGGTCTGAGCAGCCGCAGGAGCAGTCGCAGCCTCCTCTGCCTTCTCCTTCTATAGACTTGGGAGACTCCCCTACTTTAGGATTGTCCGACCAGATCTGTACTCAATTGAGATTTGGACCGGAGAATGGTCAAACTACTGATGTTACCCCAAGTTCTGCTGTAACTGCGGACACCAACGAGTCCGACACAACCCACTTCGACCTCGAGCCACCAGAAATGCATTTCCAGGAAGCAGAAATGTCACACCGGACGGTATTGAGTCAAATCATGCAAATGCGGGAATCAAGTTCCAGCAGTCAAGCATCCTCCGAGGATCACGATTGTGCATCATGTGTGTCGGATGAGAAGGAATCCATCCAGATTATGCTGGCGCCGTCGTTCTTGGACGATTCCGTGGACAGTAGCGACAACCCGGAACAGCATGAAGCCGGTGACGAGCCAGACCATCTGAGTGAAGGGCAGCTAAACCGGTCGAGTATGACCTCCTGGTCTTCTTTTGTGAGAGACCATCTTTCGCCAGAGGTGCCACTGGAACAAGCTGATGAAGCTCTCTCATCTACGGACCAAAACCATCTCCTTCCAATGTCGTCACCCGAGAGTGACAAGACCTCTCAGCCGCTCTCTGCCACCGTATTTCCACTTCCCAGCGTCGACGACCCACTGAACCACGTTCTGTATGAAAAACCTGTTCCCGAGACGGGCGATCGCCCGTCACATCTATTCAATCTTGCTCGACAAGGTGGTTGGGACTCTAAACGAGTGACGCAGCTCTACCTGGAAGAACTTACCCGAGGCAGATTCCACCGCCCCCCTTCTACTGGAAAGATACTGGAAAGGCCCTCGGCTCCACCGCAACTCGACCGGGAAGTGGAAACTCCGCCGAGGACGGACAGTTTGACGGATGATCCAGTTTTAGTTCCCCTATCTGAGGATTTGCCCTCTTTAGACTCTCTCTGTCACAGGCCTAGTTTGAGCCTGCGGGATGATTGGGTGACCGCTTCTCCCTCTGTTGGTGATTGGATGCAAGTCGCTGCGGATGAGGCACCTACACCGCCACCGAAAGATGAGACTGAAGGTCTGGGACTTGAAGATGTATCAACTCCGAGACTTACCGGGCCGGTAACCAGAGGATTCGAACTTGATGGGTCCAGACAGGGGCTGGGATTAGCAGTACAGGTGTCTTCTCCCGAGGACGACGATGAGGAAGGAGTGGCCGAGGATGGGCAGCAACAACGGCGGCAAGAACAACACCAGCAGCAACATCTAGATACTTCTGCCCCTCCACTGCCAGATTATGCCCCGCCGCCTCCCCCTCCCACTACGACGCAAATGGGGGATGTTGTAGAGCCACTACTTTCTCAAATGGTATCCCCAAGTATTTATTCGAGCCATCCCCCGTCTAGCATTATCCCGAGTGACGCGTTCGGAGCTTCCAATGACTATTTACCCGCCAAAAGTAGTGAAGAATCATCACTATCCCAAGTCGGGCTCACGCTATCGCCTCCTACTCTTGTGTCTTCGGCGACATCACAGCAGCCGCCGAGTGTTGATCAGTCCAGGATTGAGATCGACAAGGGTTCGCCATCTCCAGAACAGCGCCGGTTAAAAAAGCGCCGGAATGTCATCAAGGAACTGGTTGACACCGAGCATACGTATGGTAGAGACATGAAAGTCGTGGATGACATATACAAGGGCACCTCAAGTTCCTGTCTAGACCTTTCTGCGGATGATGTTAAGACGCTGTTTGGTAATTCAGACCAGATAGTGCAGTTTTCAATGACCTTCCAGGACGCACTGAAAAAGGCTGCTAAAAGCGTCTATGTTATGCCAAAGTCTCAGCGTTGGAACAGCAAACGTGGCAGCCGAGCCACCCAAGGGAGCACTCTCGTGGATGATCAGTCCCCTGAGGCTGATCTAGAGACATCGGATTCGGATAAGGACAGCCGAACCTTTATCGGTCAGGCATTTGTGGAAAAGATGGCACAAATGGAGAAAGTCTACACAGACTATTTAAAAAACCACGACGTCGCCAATAAGAAGTTGGTAACCCTCCAGCGAAACCCGAAAGTTGCGATCTGGCTCAAGGAATGCCGCGAGTGGGCATCGGACCTCACTCAAGCGTGGAATCTGGACTCTTTGCTTGTCAAGCCAGTTCAGCGGATACTGAAATACCCTCTCCTATTGAACGAGCTGCTTCAGGCCACACCAGTCGATCACCCTGATTATGCTGCGATTGCAAATGCTCACGAGGGAGTCACGAATATCTCGGTACGCATCAATGAGCTAAAGAAGCGTGCGGACGTCGTCGGCCAAGTAGTGAGCAGCCGAAAACGCAAGGAATCAGATGTGCGCGCTGGCCTATCCAAGGCATTGGGCCGTCGTACGGAAAAGCTCAAGCAGCATGTTGGTCTTTCGGAGATTTTTGAGGATAAGGAATACGATGGCCTCTCGCAGCGATTTGGTGATAGCTTTTGCCAATTGCAGGTTGTCATGCGCGATGTGGAGATGTATGTACGGGAGGTCCATTCTGAAATGGATCATTTCCATGAATGTATTACGGCGATCGAAGGATGCATTGATGTGGCGCAGTCCCACTACACAGAAATCGAGAGCAAATGGCGTCGATTCAGGATGTCCGTCCGGGAGGTTATGACGGTGGCGTTACCAGAACACGTAAGTGCAAGTTTGTTCCTTTTCTTGGCAATTTGAAAAATTGCCGCCATGCCTTTCAAAATGTGGGCTCTCTAATATGTTTCCTACAGGTTGCTGCTGTCCGGAAGGATGTCATTGAACCGATGGTCACGCTTCTCAAACTCCACGATGGGCCACAGAAAGTGATGCAGAAGCGTAATAAACGGTTGATTGACTATGCACGTTTTAAATCCATCAAGGACCGTAATGACAAACCTGATAGGAAGACGGTCGAGCAAGGGGAACAGTTCGTCGCTCTGAACGACGCGCTGAAAGATGAACTCCCAAAGCTCTTCTCACTTACCGCCAAGCTGATGGAAGCGTGCCTGAATAACTTTGTCAAGATTCAGATGGCGTGGCTACGTATCCTGCGGACGAAACTGGGCTCCTTATTTGATCGTCTCCCGGAAGAGATCTCTGGCATCATCAGCGACTGGGCCGCCGACTTCACCTTCTCTGAAGCCCAAGTGCTCTCACTTGGGATCTGCAATGGCTCAATACTTGCAGAATCGATCAATCTCGTCAATTTCAACACTCCTTCCACTGGACCCGAGGTAGCCTCGCCACGACGCCCGTCGACAGTCAACAGCTCTAGCAACCACACCGCATCTTTAAATGCGGAGGCTTCACCCAAGGCTTCGCAAGATTTTAGCAACGGTAGCATTGTCGTTCAATCGCCGCCCGTTGATACGTTCTCTCAGCATCATTCTAACAATCCTCAAACCTATCATCACGCGGCCAATGGACGTGGCCTAACTGACTCATCACATTCCACCACCATGCGACCGCCCGGGACACCCGAAATGTTCAATGGCATACAACCATCCATTCAGGGTGGTGGGAATGGATCGACAGAGCGAGTCGTGCCGATTCGTCCTAACACCAGCACGACTCACAGTATAGATACATTCCCGGCTCTTCCAAGATTGAGCCTTGATATGCCCTTCATGAATGATCCCCTCATGAATGAAGGAGATCAGAATGGTGCTTTTGAGACGACCACCTCTCCTGGTAGCCGCTTTTCAAACTTCTTCTCTTCCGCGATGCCCATGTCAGACTCCCCGCTCCAGGAATTGCCTCCAGATGCTAGACCACCCAAGGACCCCAAGGTAATATTCTTGGCAGCTAGTCTTTTCGAGTTCAACATTGATCGTGCGAGGAGGGAAGCTGGCTATCCTTATCTCACCTATGTCACCGGTGAGATTTTCGATGTCATAGGTGAGAAAGGCGAACTCTGGCTTGCCCGCAATCAAGACGATCCAAACCACCAGGTTGGATGGATTTGGACTAAGCACTTCAAGAAAATTGATACGTAAAATCTCTCTTAAGGTTCTTTTTCTCGCTATGGTAGTCCGAGTCCTCGATCATTCCCTACCCTTTCTTTTCTTTTTTTTTTTTTTGGTACCCTTTCCTTTGTTATTGGTGCGCATTTTCACTATTTCTAATGTCCTCTATTGATGGCTGAATGGAGAAGCGTCTCTTTTTGTCTTTTTCAAGCATTGCTAGGCGTATGTCACGGATATGATGAACCCGACTAATGACAGACTTCTTTTTCTCATGTGAAAATTTCTCTTTAATTTCCCATTTCTTTGTACGTTTATTTCATTTTTATGCCCTCCTGATGGGCGCGATTTAACCTCCGAAGTGTGACTCAATCGCTTCGAGATGACCTCCCATGACTGTGTGACGTCTCGAGCAGTGCATCTCTCGGGAGCGCTGGTTTACTGGGTTGATTTGAGATCAATCAGATTATGTAATTTTTCCTTTTATCTATTTGCACAAGAATCTCCGCCCAATGCGTGAGCTATTACTTGTTTTGCCCTCACGAGGTGTGAAACCGATGTTTTTTTATTCTTCTTTTCTCTTCCTTTATCTGCCTTCCCCCGGTTCCACCTTTGAACTCGGATGTATGTACATTTAGATACCCCATCATCATATCACTAGCTAAGGAACAGCAAATCTGACATGTCGAAATGCCGTGCTTACGGAAGTATATATATATATATATATATTGCTAAATTTTCATTCTATTGAAAAGCCTCTTCGGTTTGCTAAAGCATGCAAGCAGCTTGACTTCACTCTGTTACCATGCAGGGCGTTTCGTTTGGTTGGGAGAATTCAACATCTGTGAGGCAAATGCAGGTATGATACTCAGGAAGAAAACTACATATCCATCTTTCACTATATCCAGCACATTGATTATTCGCTACTTACATAGTGCCCAACAAAAACTTTATGGTGGATGTGGGGGTACCCTGCCAGAGACTTTCAGGGTTACCTAAAGGGCACACAGTACCTGCCTAAAGAGAGTTAGTTATGCGCTATAATAACTCTATCTAGGTACACGTGTTGACCGTGTTGTTGGATCGTCGTTGGGCATCAATCCTAAAAGTCGAGAAGTACTTGCCAGTGGTATATTCTAAGGGGGGGGGTTCGAGCATACTAATGGTATTGACATTTGACAATAGAGTAATGACAACATATAGAGTATGGCATGTATCTGATATGTTCTTGCTACATAGAATACATCCATGGTACTAATAAGATGAGGAGACGTACGACTTGCTGAATGACTATCTTTATCATCGAGATCTGACTACTCGGTCTGCTCCAGCTGGGCTGTAGAGAAAGGAGACATCGACAAAGGTCACTAGTACGGTTCAACGGGCGATAGCTATTGGTGGGCATTTAGATCCCATTCCAGAAAGCTGCTACCTAGGTAGGTACTATCATAGTAGCAATGAATGTTGATCCAGAGGTTATACAGAGTTGCCTTTAATTAGTGACATCACGGTACAATCATGGCAGAAAATAAACGAGGTGAGCTGCGATGGCAAATATAAATTCCCTCGGCAGCTGTGAAATGTATTTATTATTAGAAAACAACCAAGAAAAGGCTGAAAGTGAAAATAAGGAGCTGAAGATCTAGAGAAAATGGATCAATTAAAGACCTCAGCAGGCAACACTGCAGCAGTGGATTAATAACTAAACTTGGATTCGAATTCATTATTGGATTCTCATTCTGATGTGTTGATTCAACCTACCTATATACAGTTCTTCGCTTTTCTAATATAGATATAGGTAATATACCAGTACCTCTACAGTTACTATAAAGCCCTCATCCATCTTTAACTTTTGAATCTTCAATCTTCTCGAATGCTTTCTTTTGTTTCTAATCCCGCTAAAAGTGCTGTATACGTAGAACTGGAACTTAGTAGATTGCGCCCGACGCTGATGGTATAATGATTTAAGTTATGCAACTTGGCGTCCTTGATGAGCTCCTACTTGTAATATGGATGGTACCACATTTTTGAAATAAATGGAATCCAAAGCTGTTGAGCTACTATATGATGCGAGCCATGCGGTACATACATACATATGCGCATACAGGCAGAACTCTCTCTCTCTCTGAAAGCTGCAACGTCTTATGAAATTCAACTTACCTTTGAAGTCATAAGCAGAAATGACTTGGTAACTTGCACTTGCAAGCTTTGGGTTGCAGTGCCTTTGACTTTTAAGAGCAGCTGAACTTTGTCCGCAGCGGCTTCAAGCGCAACATTATTGTACATAGCTTGGAATGGGATCTAATTCTATGACCACCAATAGCTATAGCATCGCCTGACGAACCTACTACTCAGTAGTACGCAGCAATAACAATAGATTTGAGAGGAATCGTCTAATAAGTGTCTTCTTCAGCACGACGGGGAATTTTACCCTCTTTTACTTTTTTTTTTTTTTTTTCCCTGGAGATGCTCCTTAGTTAGAATTGGCTACTATGATAAGGTACGTCCCTAATTCCAACACATTAGAAGGGCGTGTGTTATTACTATGCTGGTTACAGTGGTTATTGTAGTGTTTCTAGCAATAACGCACAAGCTTAGGTAAGGACTTGCTACATGGGTAACAGGCGAATTGCATTGATGTTGGTGATTAGGGGAAGCCTTGAATGACTATGTAGAGAAGCCAGTGGTCCAGTGGAATTCCAGAAGTTTGAAAAATCAATGAATGAATACCTACAAGTTTTCTTCGCCTACTATGTGCAATAGCGAGGGGTGACATTGCCTATTAACACATGGCGGTGAGAAAAAAGCGAGCATATGATACAACAGCTAGTTTTAAGATCTCAGATGACAGGCACAGGCCAATAGAATACATTACTAGTGGTTAACATCTTTATCTATTATAAACGAGCGCCTCTTTCGAGGAGTAGTTCCACCGTTGAGAGGTGACCAAAATGCTGTGCCCAGAACAGCGGAGTCCGTCCACGGTTGTCTGGAAGATTAATGTCGATATCATCTCGGCGGTGTAGGAAGGACTTTACAACCGCGCATACGTCAGGCCAGTTGATGAGGTGCTGAACGGTCCGGCAGAGAGCGGTACGGCCCTCGTTATCTTGCTGATTAACATTGACATCTTTTTTGTCCAAGAAGACATTTATCATGTCTAGGAACTGTACCCGCATCAACACCGAACGACCGCGTTCATCTCCGTACACGGAATTGGGGTCAACGGCAGGATGATCCAGAAGCAACTTTACGATAGCCCTAGAAGTCGCAGTCCATGACCTATGAAACACTGCATAGAATAGCAATATATGATTGCTCTCGTCAAAGGTATTCGGATCAACATTAGCGTCAGCAAGGAGCAATTCAACGGTGGCAGTACGGTCCCATTCGGCAGCGAGAGCAAGGGGACATGGCGAATCGCTCCCAAAGTTTGGGTTGATACCTTTAACTTTCAAGAGCAGCTTAACCAAGTGCTCACGTCCTTCCTGTGCGGCAACTTGAAGCGCAACATTGTAGCTTTCTGGAATGGGATCTAAGTGACCACCAACAGCTATCGTCCGTTGAACCGTAATAGTAGCTAGCCTGAGAGCTTCCCCGGAATCTCCCTTCTCTATAGCCCAGAGCAATGACCTACTCCGAGACCGCGTGGTCAGATCTCGAAGATAAAGAGAGTCATTTAGAAAGCTGCAAATCTGCTTGTTGGTACGGGAAAGAGCGTTCATTCCTGCATCGTCAAGGTGATCTGTGATGGCAAGTACAATTTCCCTCGGAAAGTCACCAAAAGACATGTCTGTGGAAGCTGGTTATTAATGTTTCAGATTGAGAGATGAGACGGACAATACTAACGTGATTGTAGCTGTTTACAATGCATGTTATATAGTCAAGTTTTACTGCCGCAATGTTGTTGACTGTGTTCGGGCCTTTGTATGAACAGGATATTTTCGAGATGTACGACCTTTAACCAGATGTATTTATATGTTGACCAAGGACAAGCAGGAGAACTATCATAGAGTCGACCGTGCCACCCTTACGTCGGGGAAACGTATTTCAGTTCCTCCTTTTCCTTTCAAGTTCTATTGTTACTATGTAGCATAGTCAGCTTCTTTATTCGGTTTGTTGGCCGGTAATTTCCGAGTCTGTCGTTCTTGCTTGGTCAAAAGACTGGCTTCACCTCTCAAAAGACAGGATCCCAAGTGGGTCGACAACCACGTGCTATTTTTCCGTTTGCGATGCGTATAATAGAGGTGGAAAATGAGATTTCAAGCGATTTTTGAAATACTATGCTGAAGGTTTTTTTTTTTTTGGAAATCCGGATTTTTTATTTTTTTCCACATAAAACAATCACCATCAAATTCCCTATTCCTATACATTCTTCGATAATGATCATGAGTGAAGTTCAGGTGCAGTTGTAATCAAAATTGTCAATAAAGAACCCAGATTTTGAGCTAACTGATCAATCAGGGGGATCCCTGGAAAAATGCAGCCATGATTAGCTAATAATAAAATTTTATGCTTGCACTTGAAATGTCGAAATTTCAATTTCGAGCAAAAAGGGAACTTAAATTTCCCATCCCTTATTATACTCTATTACTTTGCTCCAAGATGAGTTAAAATATAAATGCATGACGTTCGTTGATCATTTAAGGAAAACAGCGGTGATCAAGGATACGTCATGCCGCTTTAACTTGCGGTGAGCCAAAGCTTATTAATAATAAAAAGGATAAAAGAAGGTTTATTTAGTTCACTGCGAACCACGCCATCCCTTTGGCCATCAAGGCCTGATGAATGAACGAACTTTTCCTCTACATTACCTGAAGAACATCTTCGTAGCTGTTGAGCTTAAGACGGTCCCAAAACTCGACACCAACGACAAACTTGAAACTTATGCATTCGAAGGTGACGTATCGGGTTACTACTACAATGACCCTTTGCCGGCAAGTCTTATTAGAAACAACAGGCTTGAGAAATCAAAATCGACTCACAAAACCACCGAATATTTCTACGCAAACGTTAGCCCCCGTTTAGACCGAGTACTTGGCAGTCCAAGTATGAAACCTTCAACCAAAATATTTGTGGATGGGGACTACAGATTCCCCGAGGAGGACAATTCGACACCGGGTTATACCTAGCCACGGGTCGACCGTCGGACTCCTACTCAGGGGAAGGTGCAAAAACCTCCGGGAATCGTCGTAGTGTTACCTTGAAATCTGCATTTGGTTAAAGGTTTCATATTTGGACTGCCAAGTACTCGGTCTAAACGGGGGCTAACGTTTGCGTAGAAATATTCGGTGGTTTTGTTAGTCGATTTTGATTTCTCAAGCCTGTCGTTTCTAAGACTTGCTGGCAAAGGTCATTGTAGTAACCCAATACGTCACCTTCGAATGCATAAGTTTTGTCGTTGGTGTCGAGTTTTGGGGCCGTCTTAAGCTCAACAGCTACAAAGATGTTCAGGCAATGTAGAGGAAAGTCGGGATGGCGTGGTTCGCAGTGAACTAATACATACCAATCCGCACGTTAAATAATGAAAATATACACCAGTCAATGGAGGTTATGGTGTTGGCGACGGTAAGGGAAATCTTCAGATCCACTTGCGGCACATTCTACTTGCCTACTTCCATCCCAGAAATGCGGAGCTACACTGCTCGCCCGCCTGATTATATTGAGGAGAACCCAGACGATCCTTATTATCCAGATGCTATTGAAAAGTACTTTGCGCGACCCAAAACTGCACATATTTCGAATACTTCAGATATTGCCAAGTCTCGAAGAAACGAATGACAAGGAAAGACGGGATTCCGTGATGGTGTTCAGGATCGACTAGGATATTGGATATACAAGCGCAGCAAACCGATCTTAGTACAAAGCAATTATCGTAGATTGTGTGATGGAGAGTCTTTCTTCTTCACTCAACTGCTCTACCGGGGTGATGCTGAAAGCTATCGAGCAAGAATATTGCTAGCCCTTGACCCTACACCCTACGAGCAAGTGTTACAGGGACAAGACGAACGAGAGCAAGCTGCATGATTGACAATTGGAAACGAGTACCTAGAGATGGTGGAACGTATTGCTGAAGCCACACCGCCAAACCTACAGGAGATGATTACTCGGCAACTTGAGCAGTTGAATTGCAATGACTGTGCCAGGTCTTACCGATGCAGCAGCAATTTCTTTGCACGGAGACCAATACCAGGCGTACACTATCGTAACGCAGAACATCCAAGCTTCGAGGCAGCAAGGACGCAATTTTTTATTACAGGACCTGGTAAATCCTTCCTCCTGAAATCCTTGCAGCACTGGTGCAACATCTCCGGAAACTCCTGCATCCTACTCGCTCCAACTGGGATTGCAGCCCGTAATATTGACGGAGACACGATACACTCTGGAATGTCCATCTACTGCGAACGAGGAAGCTACCACACAGGCCTCTTTAACTTTGCAGAAGACCAAGATGGAAGCCTTGAAAAAGATATCTGTACTCTTTATTGACGAAGTGTCCATGGTTGACGGTAGACTTCAGCGTTCTGTGAGGACTTGTTTGACTTCTTCGTCTATAATTCCGAAGCATATCTTATTCAAAATGCGGAAGAAAGTCTGGTCGCTCTGTCTACGGGGTTCCTCCAAGAAGAGCGGATGAAACAGTTTCCAAACGGAAGCCTTGAAGACTTTAATACCCTCCACTGGTGGCAGACTGGCAGTTACAGTAAGTCTCCAAAGACGAGGACATGCATGTTGCCGAACGGCCTGTCATTTCTTTTCAGCCTGATGTAGTCCTGGCAAAATTACGATCCTCTTCAAAACGTCTGGGATACTACTAGTTATGCTCGCTACGCAAAGAAGCGGACGCTATGAACCACACTGTACTTTCGGGAATGCCCCGGGACAAGGCTGTTACGTATAATGCCGTCGACTTTGAAAATGGAAAGAGACTAGAGGGGCCAGACCTCTCGAGAATTTTCAAACGCGGAACTAACTTCCCCAGCAAAGTTATCTGCGACGTTGGCGCCAAAGTCATGTTCCTCACTAACAGCATGCTGGCGGACAAAGGCATTTCCAACGGATCTATTGGTGTAATAATAGACATCTTGGACAATGATGATATCAAAGCCGCATTTCGATCTACTCGGGAAGGAATTCAGGTATGACTACCCTGTATTTGAATCTACACATGCCTTTAGAAACTAACTTTTGCCAGGTAGTGGAGCTTCATAGGACGTCTTCGACTTTCCAAGCTTACGGTGTGGAATACCGACGATGGCAATTGCCCATTCTCAACGCCTTTTCTCTCACCATCCACAAAGTGCAACGCCTGTCCTTGCCGTCCGTTACTCTTGCTCTGAACAAAAATTTCTTTTCCGAGGGGCAAACATATGTGGGCTTAATTAGAGAATTATTAAATAACAAGAGGGGGGAAACGACCTCCGTGGGAGTAAATAAAATCCCTTGTCCCTCTGTTCCAACCATCTATATAGGCAGACACGGTGACAGTCGCGTAGAGACCACTGCTAATAGGGAGTTTTCACCAATGTTCACGGTTTCAGCGCTGTGCTAATACA
>NPHW01002159.1:0-16187 GCA_002240705.1 Elaphomyces granulatus
CACTTGGAATTAGCAAACCCCATTATGAATTATTGTTCATGGTGATTGATTATATGTAGTTAGAGGCCCAGAGGGAAAGCAGAGGAAGAAAGAATTTGTTGATGTAGAATCTTATTTGTTGATTCGTTTCTCTCTATCAGGAATTGTCTGCCTTTTATATGATAATGATGTGTGCATATTATAAACCATGGACCATGAAGAAATTAAGAATTTTATTCTTTTCACACAAGTCATCGAGTTGCATCTATTCATACATATATCATAGACTTGCTGCGCCTAGGTAATAATAGTCCCTATACTGAAGCCACAAAACTTTTAGTATAGAACTTGTAATATAACATTTCACTGTGATTCTGTGAAAATCTATCTAGTGCACTAGAGTATTAACCTAGCCATACAAAATACACTTCCAATGAAGTGTGTACTAGTGGTTATTATTAATGTTAGAGGCATACTAATAATGCATGATGGCGTGGGGTGTGTATGCACCTCTTGATAACTGGGTTTTCATTTTCTCTTTCTGGTGACTCTGTGAGATGGTCCAGTGTTCCATATTATTATTCTGTTAGCCGGGTGTCTATTATTTTGCGGTGCTGGGATCAGCAAGGTTCGATCAGATAAGAGAATTGTATGATAACTGATTTTGTCACCTTTCTGTCGTTTTACTATAGCATGGCTATGTCACTGTGAAACATCTTGATCTGGAAAAGAAGAAGACAGGATAACGACGAACGGGCAAAAAAAGCAACGGGATTAAAACTTTTACGCCTCATCAGTGGAGATTTTCAGACAAGATTTGAGTTTCACAATGAGGAAATTTGTCACATCACAACCGTTTGGAATTGGTCTGGAAAACATCAAACTTTTGTCAAGACAAACTGTTGGTCTCGCATGCAACCAGTGAAAAGACTCAACACCAGGCTATGATGCGATCGAAAACAATCGACAAGAACATAACATCCGAGGTGACCAGGAAGGAGGCTCCGCACACGCTATGCAATGAGAGGTATCAAGCACGCCATTGTCGAAAGAAACTCCTGAGCAATAAACCGCATCATGTAGTACTACGCCGAGGAAAGAAGAAACGCAACAACAAAGAGAGGGAAAGAGAGGGAAGAGATCATTCCGGTACGGTTGCGGATGATGTGAGCAAAAGCTGGGAGAATGTCGTTAGATATCGCCGTCGTCGCCGCCATTATAGGCTATAGCATCCAGTCCAGTCCATTGGCTTCTTCCTCGACTGGAAAGACCTCCCGGGCATACTCCTCCATGTCTCTCCAGCCCTGCCACAGATGCCGTGCCTCATCTGTGACCCGTAGCGACACGACCCCTCCCGGACCTTGCATGACACCGGCTCCGGCGCCCTTCCCGTTCGCAGGGCCGAGACCCTTGGGAGAGCCCACTGCGGGAGAGTTGAATTCTGGCTGCGGATAGTAGGGAGCCCTCAGTTGGCCGAACAGGATCTCGATTCCTTCCAACTGTTCCTTATAGCCGGTGGGAATGGGAACTTTGATCTCGATTTTTGGAAGGTGTCGGTACCGACAGCGACGTCCAAGAGCACGACTAAAGGCCGCGCAGACTTGGTTGGGGGAAAGTGTTTCAAAGGTGAGAGCGATTCTATTTTGTTAGTGTTAGTCTTTTTTTTTTCCCCTCAATATGTGTGTGTGTGTGTGTGGGAACAAGAAACAACGAATAAAGTACAAGCCTAGTTATAAACTTTGGAAGTTAGTAAAGTGAAAAAGTGAACTAAGGCTTACTGATGACCACTCCAACGCTTAGGCCCATCTTTAAAGATCTGGAGCAAAGCCGGACCAACATCATGTTCCGCATCCAGCCAAGGAAGCGGCACATCCGGGTGGAAGGGAGCCCGCCATTCAAAGCTGCCGTTGGACTGTAACTCCATTTGGAAGAGCGGATACGGTAGACTGGTGAAGTTATTGTTGTAAATCCCCGCATAGACAAAAGTGGCCGGAAGGGCTAACTGTCGAATATAATTCTCGACGGTGAACTTGCAGGACCAGAGAGGTAAAGCTGGCCATTGACCGTGAGCTGAATGATCTGGCATACTGCTGTAGATATAATGTTGGATAGTTGCAGCTCTCTTGGCAGCGTTTGCCAGAGCACATCCGATCTCGACCTCATCACCAGCTTGAGAGGTAGTGTTAATAAAAGCTAGATGGGCACCCTTGAAGAGTATATCCATGAGGGGAACATTATTGAGCAAGGGACCCTCGATCAGGGTAACGTTCTCTAACCCCTGAAGTTCCTTGGCGATGATCCCTTGGAGAGAATGCACCTGACCACGCACCGCAAATCCGACTGCGGAGGCAACACGAATGAGGGAGGCCGCTTGTCGGCCGGTGGCGTTGACCACCGCAATGGTCTTGCGAGGTTGCTGTATCATTCGCTTGAATATTATATCTATCTCTTTTTGCGATGATTGATTTGATGATGATGATGATAATAGAACTAGAAAAAAAAAAAAGAAAAAGAAAGGGATGGTTGTTGATTTGAAAACAAAGATATGAAAGAAAAAGAAAGACTGGTGAAAGGGAGAAAGAAGAGTTAAGTTTTGTAGTTGGGGAAAAAGAAGATAACTGAATTTATTTTATTATTTAGTGAAATTTAGTTATGCTATGTATGAGGTCGTTTTTCCGTGTATCTTGTATCTTGTTAAGTATCTTGTACTTATCCCGCAATCGGGATGAGCCGCTCAGGGTATTCAATTTTAAATTCGTGGAATGTTCCCTGGTTGGTTGAACTGGGTTCGAAAAAAGAGGGGAAGAGGGGAGAATTATGAGAGTACATAAGTTATAGTTTTTAGTTATTAGTATAGTATATATATTATTACATATACATATATGTATGTTATGTATGCATGTTGTTATCAAACTTCAACTTCTTGTTCAGTACATAGTCAAGAGAAAAAGACGGGTCTGATCGTTTATAACTTATGATTACTTTATTAGCCTCTTGAAGCTCCGAGGAAAAAGACAAGATAAAAAAGACAAGGTTCATAGTAACTTCATACACCCTAAAGGTATGAAAGAAAAGAGACGGTGGCTGCATCATCGCTTTTTCTTTACGTAACCAACAAGCTCTTCCTTGACAGACAATGCAATGGTTCTGGTGGATTTCGTCAGAACCATCCAGCCATCAAGACCAGTCAAGTCAACCACCAACCTATGATGATACATACCCAGTGGAGATATGTCGTCGTTACCCCGTGGATATGGAAGTGGACATCATCCAGTGAAGGATATATCCATTCGGAAATCCATCTTTGCATCCCGAACAAAACAGGATCAAGAACAAAGACCAAAAACCCG
Organism: Elaphomyces granulatus; assembly: GCA_002240705.1. NCBI lineage: Eukaryota > Fungi > Ascomycota > Eurotiomycetes > Eurotiales > Elaphomycetaceae > Elaphomyces > Elaphomyces granulatus. The sequence continues at coordinate 3,330 of NPHW01002159.1, forward strand.
AGTCGGCGACAAGTTCACAACAAACACACAAACATTGCGAGTAGCCATGAGGTGCTGAGGTTGTACATACTATAAAGGCATTCGCGCTAGCATGCACTCCGCACACTCCCATGCAACTTTTGTTTTGCGCCTTTTTCTTCTAACATATCAGATATTTCTCTCGCTCGCTGCTTCTCAGTGCCGTCTTCTCACTACATCGGGCCGTAAAACTACTTCCCCAGGAAGAGCCCTTAGCATACCGAAGGAGCTTCCAAGGTTGTCAGCTGTTGAACCACACGATAAACCTCGATCCTGGGACCATGCGCCCATGCATCTGACCATTTCGTTGGCAGCTGGACTGTTCGGGTCTGAAACATTCATAAAGCGATTGGGAAAAGATGCCTTCTTTCGTGGCTTTGCATACCTGCATCCGATTGGAACTGGTCTACTAGCCGCGGGGTTGTTGATGCTACATATATAGGTACTCGAGTCTCTGCCCAAGGTAGAGCCTAGGTACGAAGGAAAGAAAAGGAAGGAAAGGCAAGAGAGAGATAGAGAGATAGAAAGAGACAGAAGACAGAAGAAAGCAAAGAGAAGAGAGAGAGAAAAAAAAGAAAAAAAGAAACAGAGAAAGAGACCAGAGGACATACTATCATACATACATATCCATATCCATACCTAATCATACATATCTACCCCCTGGTTGAATGCGGAAACGTGCAGTTGCAGGGTGCATGTATGATGCGGGGAGGAAGCTCGAGAAAACTCCTGAGCTGTCACATCATCCAGCATAGCCTTGTTTAGAACGCTAATAAGTTAGGGTCTTGGAAAATGCGGAGGGAGATCAGATGGAATGGACGGATTATAGATATGCCTTCGCTTATTTATTATTAGGGCCAAACGTGCTGCACGTTTTTACATACTACTAACCCACTCCCATCAGATGCGGGGAATCGGATGAGGCCACTAAAATGCCCGTTATAGGACAGATGCAGAATCTAGACTTATCCTGACTACATCGTACCTCATACATACATACTGTATATGAATTATCATGGATATGTAATCCGTCCGTATATCCCGCATAGGAGGTATCATAGTAGCTATCATAGTAGTAAACTTAAAAAGTCTGCAACTGTTGCAAGTTCCAAGATTCATGTTCGAAGTTTCGACAGAGTTATCATATGTATGTGTTGTAGCTTGTAGGCACAGGTAAGTAGTGGGATTAATATCAATAAAAAATTAGACTAGAGAACGGCAATCTGCCAGCCAATCAGGATGGCGATCAAGTTACATATGTACACCCAATATCATCATACTACTTCAACAAGATGTATTTTTTTCTTCTATGTACTCTATAGGTATGTAGGTATGTAGGTAGTTAGGTAGTTATCCATAGACCCATCTATTATAATTATGATACTACTATATTTCTCATCACGAGAACAGTCCCAGGATTATATGACACTAGGTATGATCGACGGATATCATTAAATAGGGATATCATTAAATAAATTTGTCCACTTGGAAGGTTGCAGTAGTGTAATATCATGAGAGAGGAAAGGAAAATAATAACATCCATGCTCCTGCCGACCTCTATCGTATGTAAATGTCGAGGAATAATATCATCATCATAATAATAATAATCACAAAATAACGATAAACGGTAACGGTAATGGGCAAAATGGCTGCAAAGCAAAAGGTTTCTATCAGTCCACCGATAAAAGAATATCTATCATAATAAAAAGATAAAATTAGGGATAGGGAGAAAAAAAAAAAAAAAAGAATCAGGTATGTATTCGACTGGCTGCCTTCATTCCCAACGCCTTTCCGTCCTCCCATATTTTCTATTCTCTCTCTAGTTATAGCCCTTCTATTTCTAGGGGAAAGGTAGCGAATGAATGAAAAAGGACTTAGGACATCGGATTCAAGAAGGGGCCGACCCGGCAGCTCCGGTTCGGCCGAACTGCGCACTCTGATTATTGCGAGGCTCCTCGACCAGGTCGGCCATACTTCTTTCCTTCATCGATTTGGGTCCGATCCCAGCGAGTGCCCAGATGCCCGGTCGTCGGCGGGCTTGCATCTCGGCCACCGGCCGCTCGTCGGCGTGAAGATGTGCGCCGGATTTACGGAGTAGGAGGACATGCTCCGAAAGACCTGCGTTGGCCGCCATAAAAAGCGGAGTACGACCGGTACGGTTCCGCAGATGAACCGATGCACCACACAAAAGAAAGTAACGGAGAATCGACACCGATGACGAAGTGGCCGCAATGTGCTGGTAAAGTAAGCCTGAGGTCAGCCATCTCCCGTCCTTGATCCGAAACAGATCTTGAGATGGAATTCGAAGCCACTTGGAGGAAAATCGGCGAAATGGAAACATAACAGTTCGGAAAGCAGGACGTACCAAAGGTGTGTTGCCGGAGTAGTCGGAATCGTTGAGAAGGTATTCATGTTCGCCCTTCAGGATGTCTTTCACACTGTTGAGATCTCCTTGTGCGACTGCATAACTGAGCGCTGTGAGAATCTTGACCCGTTCGGGAAGAGCGCCGTCGGGGTGGCGGAAAATAGGGTGGGTGTGATGCGTCAATTCCCCGCGAAGGGAAACAGACATATCTCGCGCCACAGACTTGGCGGTTGCGTTGGGGAGTGCCAAGAGATATGCCAGTTTGGTTAGGGCCGCTTCAGAGGTCAAGTCGAGACCGGCAACCACGCCGGCACGGGAGAGAGTCATTCCAGGGGCATACACTGGACTGACGCTCCCCGAAAGACCTATCAGAGATGATTAGTTCGACCACATAATAAATTAATCCCATTGAAACGTACACTGCGTCACATTCACGATGACGACCCCTCGCTCGATAGCCTGGGCAAGCACCTTAGTCATGGCATTATCTTGTCCTCCAGGGGCATTTCCCGCTCCGAACGTTTCCAGAACGAGGCCCCGGAGGCCTTCAAGCTTCAGGACCGCATCCACCATCTCCGGCTTGATCCCCGGGAATATGCGGAGACATGCGACACGGGTGGTGTCTAGATTCGTCTGGATTCGGAAGTGCTCGATGCTGGTTGGGCGGTTGACAAGGTCCCATGCCACATGTGTTCGCATGGACGTTGTGACCGCAAGCGGAGGCGAATTCGGGGAATCGAACGCTGCAAAGTCGGAGGCAGCAACCTTGGTGGTCCTGTTGCCGCGGAAGAGCTTATGGTTAAAATAAAGACAAACCTCAGGTATCATGAAGTGGCCTGCAACCACCAACGAGCCGAGGAGGTTGTCTGCCGCATCGTTTTGCAGCTCGAGCATCGGGGCTTGGGACCCCGTCAAAATGACCGGCTTCCCCAGATTCTGCAGCATGAAGCTCAGTGCTGAACAGGTATATGCCAGGCTATCCGTACCGTGAAGAACCACAAAAGCATCGAAAAGGGTGTAGTTCCAGTAGATGGTCTGCGCAATCTCTGCCCACCCTTTGGCATCTATTGAGCTACTGTCAAGCAGTTCCTCGAACTCAAAGACCGTGTATCGCACCTGGCGGTCATATGCACTTGGTGGTGTGCGCAGACTGGGGTAGCTCTTCCGTTGCCCAACCGCATTGATGATAACCTCCATTGGCAACGGGTGAGATCCGTCATTGAAGGTATGGACACGGGCGAGGCAGCAGTCTTGGAATCCTCTCGCCGGCACGAATCCTGATGCGGAACGCTGCATACAAATGGTACCACCTGTCATGATGATTAGGATGCGTGAGTCCGGGATTGAGCCTGCCAGGTGATGCTGGTCCACCTCAGGGATCGCCATTGTCATGATTGTCATCGTCACGTCAGGCGGCCTCAAAAATTTTGACTTGGACAGCGTCACGCCTCTGGGAATGGCAGATCAGTTGAGTGGCCAAGGTCGCGATATGATCCAAAGGAAAAAAAGATGTTGAACGAGTCTTTATCAGATGATATGTATGCTGGAAGGACAGTGGTGGATCCCAGGAAAGACAATTACCTCTCCACTTGTGTTTCCTGTCGCAGGTCAATGCTCACACCCTTTAATATCAAGCAAGAAGCCTTCATCTAATCTAGACCACTTACCGTTGTCTTGTCTACGGCATGTTTTTTTTGGCTGCTGCAGGCGCCTTTTCACAGTTTCTCGTTCACGTCCTTTGTTCCTCAGCTGTTAGCATGAATGATGAATGTACCTTATCCACACGTGCTCGAGTACCCTTCTCGACCTGGAACTCCACCAGCACTGTCAAGAATAATGCAGTAGAGGAAAAAATTATCGCATACGCAACCAGGTCTATCCACTCTGAAGTAATCTTATTTTACAACAAGATGAACTCGGTGGTACACAGAGTGCAAGCGCCCCCCGAACGATCCCGAAATGTGTTCCACGTGATGCCAAGGAGCCCTGGAGTTACATAAAAGAAATCATTTAGGAGCTCCCTTGCTTTTCTAGTCGCAGATTAGGGGGCGTTTTGCAATTGGGGATAAGAAGAAGCCGACTTATGAACGGTGGGAAGGCTGATTTTTACAGCGTTGCAGAACAGCAGAGCAACTCATGATCATGTATGTATGATACATAGCAAATGATAGAGCCACTGATAACTCGCGCGATAACGCAGGATAATGCATTAGTCGAGCGCAGCCCGTCTTTCATTATCTCTTATCTTGCATTACATAGGTTCGGAATTTATATTAGACTTTCCGCTGCATAATCCACCGCCTTTTTCTGCGAAAGATGAGGTCGTTGAGAGTTCTACATACATAACTATCTGAATCGCGGTGGACGAGAACACCAGTGGTCACCACCGACAGTTAAGTTTTTTTTAGTTATTTATTTTTATTTTTTGAGCGACTTGGTTTGCAGCCACCCCGCACCTTGCAGCGGTAACTTCTCATCTTTTCGTAATAGTTGAGTCATATCAGGAAGGCGGTAGATCCTTGGCCAGGGGTACACGATCTAAATGCATGATTTCTTTCCGTTTAGGGTTCTTCTCTCCGACCTCGGACTTCCGACATGGACACAAGTTTAAAGTTGAACCCCAATCCACTGATAGACCTGCTGTTAGAAAAGAACCTCGATGGAACGAAGGGCTGATGTGGCGGAGGCATACCAAAACCGCAACGGAAGCGTTCTCCAGATCCCATTGGAAAATCCTGCTTGAAGCCATGACGTCGATGGACGAAACTTTGATGCTGCTAGCGCGTCGCTTAGCGTCAGCCACCTATCCGAACTAGATATATTTATGGGGTAAAACAAATCGCAGTTGGGCATGAGACGTTCACCGTTGACAAACACAATGGGCATCAACCAGGAAGGCACGGACCTGGCGGCATACGACTGAACGAACAGGAAACGAGATGATAAAAACAACATGGAGGGGAAACGCTGAAGGGAAAGATCCATCTTCCGTCTTTGACCAATCACCCCTGCTGAAGCGCAGTTGCGACGGGTCACGGATCAGAGCAACTCTCGAGGATCAAGACTTTGTTAATCAATCTCAGCAAAAAGATATCTAATGCGAGGAGAATTCTTTGGTAAGGTCTTCTTGTCAACTAACTAATAATGTTGCTTATCCTTTCACATCCTCATATCAGTGATGGCCGTTGAAATTGCCATGTGAGATCATGCTCGAGGGTGCGATGTTGCCATATCGCATCTTACGTTATGCGCGCTCTCAGGGAGGCATCAGGAGTAGAATAGCAAAAGTGAATCCGCTCTTCTGGGAATTCCCTCATGCCATGAACGAAAAATGGGAGAGTTTTTAAGCGGACTCAATGCAGGTCGGTAATAGTCCACTATTGAGTGCTAGGTTAGTGGGTACGAAAAGATGCCCGTCGAGAAGCGTACGGTAAAATAGACGGTGATGTGGGGAATAAGGCTAGGATATCAATAACGGCATGCCGGCCAGCTTCGTTTTAATTATCCTCGGGAATATGCCACAGTGACAATTGTTGTTTCGACCACGCACTCTGACTTTTGAAAAGACGATCGTATTGGATGCCACGAAGCGAAGGAACTAGGGAATTGTACGATTTATCGGAGCATGCAGGGCTCTCAAACAGCTTATCGAGCCCGGATTTTCAATTCACTGTCGGGACTCAGGAGCGGCCAGGAAAACTCAATTTCGGCCTTCAATTGTGCCATCATGCGCTTCTCTGCATGTTGGTCAATTTTTAACTTCATTATGTCAACAAAACAATCCATTGGACCGACTTCCATTAGGCTTGGTTAAATCTGGGTACTAATATGTAGCAAAAAACCAATTCAGTTTCACTGAGCTGGATTGATTTGGTGTACCGCATCTAATCATCCTTCATCCGCCAGTTCCGGCCGGTTGCTTCACAGGATAACCCTGAGGAGATCAGCAAATAGGCAATGGTCTGCGTGTAGTGGGGTAGCGGATGTCTTGACGGCCCGATGCGAGAAGATTAATAGGTAACAAAATCGTTGTGCCGACAAATTCATCGGTGAGTGGATCATCTTGCCGGCACTGGCATCCGAAAGCTAACTCAGAAGTAGACCGCGGTTCATTGGAAAATAAATGTCTCAAGGACGGTCATATTGTCGCCATTATCACAAAGAACGCCTCTAGATTTGCCAACAATAGTTATGTGGACTTGTGATAGAGGAACTCAGAGCAAGAGGATGCTAACGGATCCGGAGAGAATACTAGCTGGGGAGAGCTAGGTGAGGATTTCCAAAGCGTGTCATGTCATGTCGTCTAGCTTTTGGATCTGGGGGTTTATTGCATTCCATACTAATTTGGACCTATGAGCCCTAGCGTTCGAATGGAGTCAGGAGGAACATCTTGCATAGCGAGGTGTAGAATAGTCTGCTAGATCTGGGATGAATACTTCTACTCTAACAAGTTACAACAGCTTCGTTTCAGATTTGTTGCCATCATCCCACATCCATTCTGGCCTCTCAAGCTTTTTCACTTGAAACAGGTCCTGTTCCAGAATGAAGTGTTCCATGCTACATATACCCACTCAAAAGGTTTGTGATCATTATCGATGTTATAAGGTAGTTAGTGGTAACTGAAGGCACAGTTTTTTAGCAGTTAAATCCATAACAACAACCATTGCCGATTTTGTAATGTACTTTATTCTTTATGACCTCAGACCGACCAGCACAGTGTAGAAAAAAAAAATTCAATACTATAAAATCACGTCACACCGCCTCCAATTAATTTCAATTTCGCCTAATTGCTTCCCTTCGGGGAATGCTGTTTGTCCGATTTTTGTCGGGATTATTACGCCTGTCGCCAACGGCCGCGCCTGGCAAAGAGTCCGACAACATATTAAGTGCATAGCGTCGCTGAATTCGATACGTATAAGATCATGGAACACGTTGAAACGAACTCGGTTAAAATCCAAAGGACTTATGGACATGATTAAACGGACACAAGCTTTAACCTACTAGTTACTTAGGATCTGCAGAAAGCAATTGATGGATAACGCGTTAATGATTCAAGATTACAAGCAATTAAAGGAGAACCTCATAACTGTTAAGCTGTAAGTGAGCTTACTGATAGCATCGACAAGCCCTGAGAACCATATGAGGACCTAGCCTGACTCGAAATTGTGGTCAAGATCGAGAACCAGTCACCCGACTATGGCAGAAAGAATTTGAGAGACGGTAGCCCTCAGGCGCGCAGATATCAAAACCACCGCTGAGCAAGCATGGGGAAAAGTCGCCAATCCAGGCTCCGATACCTATAAACATGGAAGGATCAGAAGTGAATTAAGAATCAACAAGAACAAGGACTTCGGAAATAATGACCTTGCCGACGGACCTACCTTATCTTCATCATCCCTCACTTGACACGTCATAATTAAACCGTAAGATACACTAGGGGCTTGCAGCGCCATAGGCAGATGCTTACATATCTCATAGTAATGTATGAAACAATTCGACTACTTTGTTGCAAACAGTGTTCCGTACAATTAAAAGCTTTGAACGTAAGGGCAATTGAAAAGTGGATGGACATAGTTTAGAAGCAAATAATACGCACCCTAGGTTAGAGATCTAGAAAAAGAGCTTCTTAGGCTCGCCTCTATTCTAACCTATGTACAAAGCTGTAAAGGTGTGCCAATTGCAGTAACTGGGGTTTAGAAGTAAAGCAACTTACGAAAGTTGAGGGGCTGGGCGCACTCAATCAGGCTCTCTCAACAATATAAAAGGCTGAACGGAGAAGGCAAATGAGCGTTGCTTGACGGAGGGCAAGTAGACTTCAGAGATTAAGTATACTTCATACGGCAGGATGGAAGTGTTTACGGTAGTTGATAGTTTTAAAATTTCATGTGTCCGTCAGCCCTCCCCGGAATGGGGATATTAATTCGATAAGAACTCAAAAAGAGAGTTAAAAGAAAGTCAGGAAAAGGTCCCTCCAAAAAACGACTCAAGAAATTTCAAACGACATCAGGTGAGTGAAGTTAATGTGGACGACTTTGTAGCATTGCCCTTTGAGGGCGTGCAGGCTACGCAAGCTGCCGCATTCGATGTTCGAGACTTCCTTTCGAAGCCGTGGATGACGGCGAAGGGTCAGGGTCGTTGTCTTCCATATCGTCTCGTCTGACAATTTGTGACGCCAGAGATGTCGTTGGAGCTACGGTAGAAGATAGAATCTCCCCAAGTGCCACTTCCGAAACATGAGATGTTGAAACTCGGTAGCACTGATATAGGATTTAGATTAGAATGCAAGGACAGACGCGATTTTCGACCGTGTAGAAACCGATCAAAACTCCTAAGCTGTCAATCAAACAAAATTCTAGTTAGAGCTACTCTTTCAGTCCATTCAGGGCAAGGTCTGCGTCGGAAGGTGTTTTATATAGATTGAGACGGCCTGGGTCAATTCGGTGAATCTGGGTACCTTTTTGTCTTGCGAAATGAGCAAATGGGGCTGCGCCAATAAGCCTAATATCTAAGCTTTCAGAGCCTTCTAATTTCCTCGAATCGGAGGGCTCTTCAACCGGAGGCGAGTGCATGTTTGGGCTGTGCTTTTTTGGAGATCGTCTAACTCTCCCGATTATCCTAGCTGGCACTGGTCGGGGTGCTTTCCTTTTGTCATCCTGGGGAGCCGGGGACTGCGTGGTGTTAGGGGCAGCTTCTACGTCCGAGTTTGACTTTCTTGCGCTTTTACTGCTTGGTATATCTTCTGTATTCTTCCTTGGCGGTGGCCTGGTCGTGTGCATTTGTGCTAAGCCTGGTTGCTGGAAAGTTTGGGTATCTTCGTTACTAAGACCAATAACTGTTACTGGCCGGCCGCCTTGAAGACAACGGCGCCGACAAAAATTGGAGTCAAGTGTAATTGAATTTCTTGCCCATGAGATGCTCGGGTCGTGCAACCTGAGCCATTCGAGGTCGAGAATTATCGGCACAGCAGGATTGAGTTTCGTTATGAACCCAGAGGCTCTCTCGATATGTTGGTGCAATTTGAAATCTAAAATCGCCTTTTCATAAACAGCTCCGGATGGTGCAGGGGGTCCATCTGCCAGTTGTAGCTTCCGAGGTTCCTGAAGCTTTTGAGTAAGTAATCCGTGGGAATGCGCGAAGGAGATATCAACGAAAAGTTGAGCAGAAGCTCCTGTGTCGACCAGAGCCATGCAGCTTATCTCACATTGGAGCTTGGGAGACCAAACTCGAATGCGTAGCAAAAATGACTTGTTTGGTTCAACAACTCCTTCTAGAGATGCTGCTCTGATAAACAAACAATGATTCTCCTTGATATGTCCCCGACCGCGACTTAGGCCGAGGACTGATCTTTTAAATCCTCTCTGTAAACTTGTACTTCTTGATAACTTGAACTACCGTGACTGCGTCCCCTGTTGGCAATAGCTTCCGCGCATTGGCTCTTAAAGTGCCCTGGTTGTCCACAATACATACATAGGTTGCTTTGAAATCTACGCGTCCTCTCTGCGGGGCGCAGTCGAACAGTGTCTAGCTGCATCGGTTCCAGCGCTTCTGTTGTGTGGTTTCGTAGTTATCCCGTAGCCGGTTTCGCCGGTGATTGACAGTGTGGACAAAATACGAGCGTTTTCTCTGTAAGTGGACTTCGACATTTTCCGCTAGTTTTATCAGAAGTTTAATCCATCCATCAAAATCCTCATGTTCCGGAGTGTGGAGTGTGGATAACAGGGACGAGAGCCTCAGATAGCTCATAGTTGATCCTTGCTTTAAACGCTGAGACTTTGGCGCAGTTGTCCCAACTGAGGTCTGCAAGGAGCGCGTTGAATTGTGCCAGAAACTGGATAAATGGGAGGTTCTTTTCTTGTAGAATCGCCATTTCTCGCTCAGCTACTACGTGCTTATCGACGACACCATAAATACGTCGTAGCATTTCTGGGATCTCTTGCCAACTCTTGAATCCCCCCTCTTTATCTTCAACAACCGGTGTTACCCAACACCGTATATTCTTGTAGGCAGGGCCTGAAACTCTGCTCGCTACATAGATAATCTTTTCTTTCTCCGCTGAGAAGCAGTCCTTATCAACTATCATCTTTAGCTGTACTTGGGCCGTGAAGGTGTCAAAGAGGTCTTGATTTTTTTGTTATCCTTCTCATCTCCCTTGAATATGTCTGGGTCGCTGATTAAACTCTTTTTGGTTCCATTGACGCGGGTATAGACTGACATCCTAGCTGTTTTCGAGATGTGTTCATTCAATTCATCAATTCTAGCGTGAAGTCCAGCTATTTCCGAGTCCTGATTGGCGATATAGCTCTCTTGTGCCAGCATGGCAGTTTCAATTGCCCGAAACATTCTCTCAAGCTGGTCATAAGTTGAAGTGTCGGCGCTGGTAGTTCGACTCAGAAAAGATTCAACTGTCTCTAGTGTCTGGACTTGGAGGCTTGCGTTGGTCTGGGGAAACTTTGTAGCTTGATCTGAGGACATTGTTCCACTGGTTTGGACGAGGATCTGATTGGTGACAGTGACTGAGAAACGAAGCAGGGTGGCAAGGGGGCATGCAGGAAATCTGCAAGGAATATGCACGAGGGGGACACTGACTGAGGGACAAGAACTTCGTGCTTCTGGAGCTCCTGAAAATCTCTGAGACTTGGGGTTTCTATTCTGGATTAAATGATTAAATAATAAAGGTGCAACAAACTGCAACGGAACTGAAGACATGATATTGAATAGACGTTGTTGCACGAGGAATTGATATCACTCCACCCGTGCCACCGTTGTGATATCAACTCCATATCGACCGGGTTGACTCGGGAGTCGGAGTCGAGAATCGGGAAGTCTAGGGACCGTCACTCCACGTCGCCACCTTAAGAAAATCAGAATTCTGTCATCGGGTTTATCAACATTCGAGCTTTTTTTCTAAATATTACTCTGAGATTTAATGTCGTGAAGTTAATTTTGATCGGCTGGATGGGATGCAGCCTGAACCTGCCTCACATTTGCGTCCAACTGTGGCCTTAGGTCACAAATCTATGTAGAATTCAACGAACCTCAAGGGGTTATTCATCTGAGAAGTTATTAGTAGCGATATCGTCAGAACATTGCAGTATATCTTCCTAAAACCCGTGAGGTATTTTATTACTTGCGAATCTCGACCATGCGGCCTTGAGTGCCCGCACAAGTTTATTATACACTAATAAGTTAGAGTAGGGCTGTTATGTAACGATATGATATATCTGATCGCATTCGATCTCTTATACAAGAAATGACCTGCAAAACTAGAGTGCTATACTATCCAGCGTGTTGAAAAGCATGTACCCAGTAACGAAATAGCTACTTATCCCTCCCGACGAAGCTATCAAGGGTATAGTATAGACTGACAAAGTTAAAATCGAGAAACATCCTTAGAGTTATTAGCCGTACAGTAAAAGTCTCTTAAGGGTCCTGCAGGATCTTGGTGTTTGTGTAAATATGAGTGGGAAGATTTGAAAACGAGTGGGAATTCGCCAACAGTAGTAATGTCGACAATATTGGTTACCTTCTCTGTGTTGGTGATTCAATTTGGTGATTGCGATGCCACTGTTCGTTTTGGCCCCAGACACCCATAAACTAATGAGGGCACACATCCAAGGCAACGCGATTCCCATATCACTTGTCTACATACGCTGTAACGCTGGTACTCTCTATAGTCCCTAGTTTTGCAGGCTTGCAGCAGCCTTATGATAATACCAGCGCAGCAAGCCGATAGCTTTCAGAGACATGAGGCTGAAAAAACCACTTACAGGCAAACTTGCAAAGATCAACAGCCAAAGTGGGTGAAGACAAAAAAAGTAGGAAAGATTCAGAATGCCCGCCTTGTTCCAAAACGAACCTGCCAGCTATAGAAATCGGGCCATTACCTCCGCAGATTCAAGTCCCTCGATAAGATAGCCAAGGGCGATATGACCGCTGTCAAAGCACTTGATATGAGTGAGTGGGCTTGGGAAATGAGGGGAAGCCTACGAAAACCGCGAAGGTCAAGAATTCTGAATTGCAGCTGAAGGAATCGGAAACCCTAGTAGTAGCAGAGGACAATAGGTAAAAAGGTGGTAAAAGCGCGCGCGACAGTGAACACCATCAACTAACTACAAGCAATTGGCAGGCTTGCAGACGCCTACAAAGCACTCCAAAGAGGATATCCAGACGAAAAGGGTGGAGAAAGAAGCCAGGAGTCAGAGTATGACAAAAAAGGCGTATTCTTGCGGAATTTCTCTTAAGGGAACTTCGATTTTCTAAAGCTATTAATAATGTGAGCATATGTCTTCCGCACGATGAATGCTACAGCAATTGAAATTAATCTAAAATTATTGGTATTCATTTGAGTATGCAGCCAAAGTGATGGGGTGGCGATGGCGGAAAGGTGGCGACGTGGAGTGGCGGTCCCTCAATCTTACAGGTTCTTCATCCTGTGCCAGGGAACCCTCTTAGTGGGCACTAGACATGGGTCTTCG
>NPHW01002160.1:0-12041 GCA_002240705.1 Elaphomyces granulatus
GGATTGCTTGATAGCAAGTCTGCCTACAAGGACTATGGAGACGAAATAACTTTCTTTATAGGTCCTTGTAGGACTTACGTGTCTGGAGATAGAAAACCCTGTTCGGTTAATTCCAGTCTTCTTACAAAGACCTGCTTCTGCCAGCATAATGAGAATATAGTATTTGGAAAAGAATATCTATTACCGCCCGACGAAGTTTCCGTTCAAGGGCTGGCCATTGTTTATTTTCTAAGCCCATTTTGTTGCAGAGAATCACAGCGGTGTGCTGCACTCTGTACATGAAGTAGAGCCTATTATCGGAAACGGCAAGTCGATTGGCGAAGAGCCCGGAATCTGGAGAGCTATATGAGAAGCGGATCCGAATGATGAAAAGAGGACAAAGTGGGGCCCGAGCCGTTGTTCTTCTGCGCCTTGATGCATCCTGGTAGCTGAGTTGGGCTTCGTCAAGGACGAAGATGGCCTTGTGTTGATGCCAGAAAGATCCCTCGGGAATTAAGCCTTTTTGCAAAGATAGGAGAGCCAGTTCATGCCATCACTTCTGTGCCCACTCCCGGGAAATTGCCATGTGATGTAGATGGGGATGTACTCTTTCTGCCCAAGAATATGTGTATAAAGCAATCTTGATAGCACGGTCTTGCCCAAAGTCGGGTGCCGCGGATGTGTACTACCCGATGAGATATAACCAGGTGAAGGAGTTTTTCAACATTGATTCACTCTGGAAGCATGTGCTGCTCGGGTTTTGCTGGCTGCAAGATCCTGTGGCACCTTAGACAGTGCCTCTCCCAGTGTTACTGAAACGTTGATTAGTTTAAAGAACAAAATGGAATGATAGGATTTCACTAACGCGGACCTTCCAAATTCACTTATCTGCCCTCATTCGCTACAATAAAATTTCCCGTGGAGCTTGTTTTGATGTATTTTTCTACCCCGAGAAGATCTTAATAATAAAGATGAAGGTGACATTAAGGGTATATGTGAGGTTCTGGGATAACCTCAAATATACCCTTAGTGTCACCTCCATCTTATCTTCTAGCTGTCGGTAGAGAAAATAAATCAAAGCAAGGACCAAGGAGGAAATTTTATTCTAGCGAAAGAGGAGATTTTACGTTAAGGAAAGAAAAAAGAGAGCAAGGGGATGATTGGTTTTTATGTGTGGTAGGGTGATACCTGTGATGGTATCTTGAAGGCAAGCAGCGCATGCTTCCAAGGTGAATGGAAACTGCAACTCCTTTCAATGTAACTGTTCCTAGGATCTCATTTGCTGGCATATGAGGTCTAAATCTATTCTAGTGCCTTCCGGAGTGAATTGGGAGACTGCAAACAGCTATATATACTTCACCAAAGTGGTGGATCTGCTTCACGAGAGATACTACATACTAATAATAAATCCATCCATCCATTCACTGGGTTTCCCACCATCAGAGAGTGACTTTTATGGCCATTTCTGTTCAGTCCTCGTTTTTTCTCCCTTTCCTTTTTATCCGTCCTTGCCACGTCTTTTCGGCCTCCTTGATATAGCAGCCATACCGACGGGGGAAATTCGAATATCATGGAAACAAGACCATCCAACGGTCCATAGTACATATATATACGAGCGGGGAGATCACTGCTCTTTCTCCCGCAGGACTCGGCAGGACTCGCACTCCTCTCAAAAATATTAGTAGCAAAATTAGAAGGGTGAAGTATATCGGCATCTGGAACAGCGAATCAGACATCGCCATGGACAAGGCAGCAAGTGCTATGATAGTCTGCTAGATAGGGCACTAAGGGTTGCCCTAGCGCCAAAGAGAAAACAAACAAACAAACAGACAGACAGTGCCGTCACAGAACGCTTCCCAGGACCAGGTCATTTCGATCATCATGGCCATGGAAAGGAATCACTGCTAGTGAGGGTCCGTTTGCACGAATGTCCCATGGTCTGGTTTAATGGGCATCGTCAACGTCGTGCCCTGTGAAGACACAGAGGCCCCCATCACAGCAAGCTTATGATCAAGTAATGTCACCTTAGGAAATTGACAGCATGCATATGGTGCAATTTCTCTAGCCATTGTGAAAAACCATTGCTTTTGCTGCTTATATATTAACGTGTTTTCTAAGCACCCAGTTCGTTCGGCAGCTCAAGAACGTCGCAATGGTATGATAGGTAAGTCATTTCCCTCGATAACCACTGTTTGACTTTCTTGTCATTTATCATGTTACCACAATCCAGATGAGGGTTCTAATTATCTTATATAGGCATGGGTCACCAGATTAGACAGAACGAAGGACAAATTAATTCTGTCGTATATGGCTGCGTTTCCAACAGTAAGTGTTTTACTTTTCTGCGCATTGATGACGGTCGAGGGTAAGAATTTATTTAACCTTAAAAATTCATATTGATCTGGCCAACCTTTGTTAGGCATCAATTTGGCATAGCCCACATGAGTGGGAAACAAACCCGACGGTCAGTGACCAAATCTGGACACATCTTGTTCTGATTACAAAAAATGCACTTTCGCGAGGGAGAATCATCGGTCTTTGGGATACTAGCTTTCCACTGGCAAAACGACGACCTTGGAGTGGAGCCCCTCAGGTCTGATCTCCTCGATGCCCTGAAGAATACCTATAACTTTCATACTGAGGCATTTGCCCAGTGCTGGATTCGCATATGTTTGATTTCTCGGACAAAGGGGCTAGCCGAAGCAACCACTTTTCGCCCGAGCTCGAGTGGACCAAGGGCATCGGGCTAAACCTTTGCACTGGCAACATCCTCGGCCCTGCCTCGACGAGATCTGTTGGGTTTCCACCCGAAGTCAATTGTCAGCCATCCCCCGTTATTATTGCCGATAATACATGTCTTTCAGAGGTCAATTGCGCTTCAAAAATGGGTAGAAGCCGTACACTGTACACAAACTCGGGGCTACTATAGGATTGACGCACGGGAGGCTTCTTGTATCTGGATCCTGGCGTCGATGTTGTTGGTAATGATGTCTGAACCTCACATCCTAGCATATTGATGAATCTTCTGGATGTGCCATATTTAATGCTTGGAAATTGGTAATGTTGGAAACAAAGTGGCGAGGCTTAGAAATCTTAACCAGGAATATTATGTATGTAATTCATACACGGTACTCGAAGGTATATAGATCAAACAGAACACAGAAGAAAATTGGACCAAACTACTACATTAAATGATTATTGTAGTAAGGATATCTATACTAAGATGCAATTTCCAACTGTGATAGGGCGCAAGCGCATGGCAATCTAATGGATATCTGCAATGAACTAAATAAACAGTAAGGCTCTTACTGCCGGTGGATTAACTATAACTCCTAAACGTAACACCGCTCAAGTGTGACGAAAATGCATCCATGATTCATCGAAGTAGCGTCCGCGTCTTGGTAACTGTAGTCTGTAGTCAATAGTAGGCGATGAATATCAGGTCTGTAGATTTGGAGTATACATATATATGTAGATTCACTGATGTATCTCATAGTTCCTTCTACGAAGTCACCGTCCGACAGTACCATTCACAATCCGACTGACCTCCAGCTTATTTATTCCATGTCCCTCTGATTCTTCCAACTTCTCTCTTACATTCTCTCGCATCATTAAGCCTAGCATATAATTCAGACAGAAGGCATATATATTATATTAATACAGTTGTGCTGAATTGAGTTACAGATATCACATACGTATACATAGTACGACCTTGAACTTTAATGCAGTCAGAAGACCAGAACCACGAAGCGTGCTATCTTCGAATGTTTGACCGAGATGGTCAGAACAATGATATCGGTTTCAATATATTTATCTTCACTACTTTTCTATTTGGTTTATAGTACATACTCTTTAAACTTTTAACTTAGTCATATGGTCAAGACAATGACATCAAATTGTCAATTTCATCTTATGTATATTATCTCCACTACTTTCCTACTTGCTCTCCGGATGGATAGTTGATTATCTGCGAGGGAAACGTATATCCTTCCGCAAAAGCTTCTCGTATCATCGGAGTTCGAATGCCCAAATTGTGTTTATTCACAAATCACAATAATGCCAAAATCAGAGGATAACGCAAGAGGTCTCGGAAGAAAAACAGACACGGCCATTTAATGAGAGTGCCCGTGAAGATCCAGATGTTAATCGCAACAGATTTCCAATGCCGAAGAAAAGAGCGTATGGTCCTAGGATGAAATTTAAAGGCCACAATATGGTGGTACCTCACCGATCAACACGAACTCTACTACTTGATGTCAGAAATTAACACAAAAATTTCACCGGTTAGTAGACCAAAAGCGCTTTCAGAGAGAAGAACTGTGCTAGATGACTAAATTTGAATAAAGGCTATATCCATACTACGTTATTACGATATTGGCTATCGGTTTTCCTTTATCCAAACCCCCATCCGTTTTTCAAACCCTCCTTTTTGTTGCCTGAAGTCTCCTAAAATCCACGGCTTCCCTTTAGGTTGGCGTCGTTGATTCCGAAGGGTTTAAGGAAGAAACCCAAAAAATCTACGATAGCCAAACTACTTGGAGTATGCCACCGTGTGATTATCTCTACCGAGTGTATTTCATGGCCTTCAAAAGAGGCAAATACGGCATACATCTTCCCCGGAATCAATCTTCGCCACAAGTCTTCGGGAATTGGAGAAGGCACTAGAGCGTATATGAGGCTGGCATTTCACCGGCCTGTGAATATGGGCAGAAAGAGTTATCCAAAACCCTATCATAACCATGAAGCGTTTTTCCCCTTTCCCCGTTGATGTATGCTTCGTTAGTACTTATAGTTCGTTACTGCGTTACTTAAAAACGGCATTAATAGACATTGTGACATGGAGCTTGGTCTGGCATATTACCTAATATCGAAGCTGTTGCTGCGCAACCTGCAGAGTATCTTATTTGGAAGGAATGGAAACATAAAATACGAGAATTCAATAAGATTTAGCTGGAAAACGCGACTACTTCCAAGGTTACCACGATCGTTTGTTTGGATCTATGTTTGATTTCCAACGAGATCCGATGTTTCACTTCCATAGAAATGGCAAAGCACGACACAGCAAAGGCATCTCGCACCTCGATTTAACGCGGTCTTGCATAGAAATGCCCATTGAAAATGAGCCGTGAGGGTATTTCTTCGAATTGAACCTGTCCTCTTCACATTGCATTCAACGGATTGAGCAGGCGCGTGGTGGAAGTCTTTTCAGCAAATATCCTTATTGTGAACTTGTGGATGCTAAACACAGGTATCCTTTGGATGTTCCCTCAATCCTGTGGAAATAACGATTCAAAACTGTGAAGACTGTCAAAATACCAAACCCACATCAGACTTGCCAAATCATTGTGCTCCTCAGCACAGACCAGAGCAAAGCTGGACGACGCCGAGAAGACTCAACAACTTGGCTGCGGAAACGACCACGCGATTCATGGCGAATCTGTCTTCACAGACGCGGCTGGTGAATGTTCGAAGGACGTCTATTCTGACATCTGAAGTCGAAAGACCTTGAAGATAGCAACCTGCTGAAATTGCCGTGTTATGTTATAAAACGGACAATAAATGTTAAGCCACGAAACTTTGTTGAATTAAACACTAGTTACGGCAATGAAATTATTGAAACCCCGAGGCAGCGATAATAGGGAGTAATAAATATCAATAAAAAATAACTAGTTGTACAACAAAGTCCTGATTCCAAAAATATTTGAGAAAAGACTAAATAAAATATTCTTCGATTCCGAATATTCAATTCCCTTCAGCTTTGCAATACCGACTCGAACGAAGTCAAACCTCGAATCCCTTCATCATTTAACTCCTACGGGAGACACCCCATACAAAATGGGGTCAAAAGTTTAAATTTATATGGGGTGTCTCGCGTAAGGGTGTGTAATACGCAAAGAAACAAAAACTGATCATCCCAGCAACATTTGGTATCGGTTCAAACTTGATCGTCGGCGACCTTGAAGTGAGGCTATCCAGTCTAGACCTCACCATTTAACAAGAAACAAAATGCTACATCAACAAAAGTTGGGATGGACTCAAGAGCAGCGATTTTTTGAATCCAAGGTATTTATTTGAAAATTCGGAATAACACATGGACGACGGTGTTGATCATTATTAGTCATACCTTACTGCCAACGATTGATTGAATGAGCACTTTTCGAGGCTGCCATGACGGTGCTGCGACGACGATCTTCGAAGGTAGCCTGGCTTAGCTGTTGCATTCATCATAGAACAGAAGAACAATGTACTATTTACCTTCGACTGTGGTGATTCAAAGCCCATTGGGCATATGCCTCCAATCACACAGACGCCTCCCTTTTGTCGAGATGACCTCCTACACCTTTGGGGAAAAGAATGGGAAAGGCACCGGTAAAGTAATGCGGGTCCTCCCATCCTGGGCCGTTTTAATGCCAGCATCCATAAAAGAAGTGTGATCGTTGAAGACGCAGTTTGTTGCAGGGAACATTTTCATAGCAATCAATGTCCTAGGTTTCCAAAATTGCTTCGATTACCTGCAAATAACAAACGAGGGCCAGCATTGCCATAAGAACCACATCACAGCAAAACGAATCCTAAATTCCCAGCAAACTAAGAAAAGGCCATCGAGTTTCCGACCAATCGTGATGAAATCTCATTCCGCCGCTCTTATCCTGATCCATATCTCAGCTCTTAGTACCCCCAAATTCCTCTTTTGCTTTTGATGTTCTCGAGGATTTTCGCCCTCAATTCGAGCGCTTCGGAAGATGCCATTAAATGATTGGTCAGAGCCTTTGATTGATTGAGGTATAAGTCAATTAAGTTGATTATTGCGCACACTGTTTACATTGAGATGTCCGATGAAAATCAAACCACTATAAGTATAGACGCTAACGATGTGTCATATATGTGTACTAGCTAATTATTACTTGGTATTTGAGGTCCTTGCAGTTCCGTTGCTCCATGGGCAGAAGACGATATGTACCAATTTGATGAGATTACCAAAATCTCGAACACAGTGACTCTGCGACCTAAAGGTTGAACACGTCAGAAGAAAGGCCACTATTGCAGAAAGGTCTTACCTACTCGTTATACCTTTGAATGAGAAGACCCAGAAGGTTCTGTTGCCAAAATCGGGGTTCTTTAACATCTCTCTTCGCAAGTGCATTTGTTCTTACAAATGAATCACATACAAGTGACCATCAACTAAGAGCATTTTTTAACGTATCAAAGTTGAGGATCGTAACACTCACAGTAACAAACGACTCATTTGAAGTCGCCATAAAGCAAAGTCAAAGTCCAGCCCCACGAATTTGATTGTCAGGCAACGTCCGCTTCAAACGACCCTGAATCAAATAACTCCTGAGTTATGCGGAATACAGTTTGAAGTTGCTCGGTCCCTGGTCCGCTTAAATTGCAAACAGTTGACCTATTCTCCTGCATGGATGACGGTGCCATAATTGCCAATGATCACAGACAACTTCGAAAAGCGTATATAACCTGTTCTGGTTTCAAACATGTGGACAAAGGTGAAAAGCGGCTACGATATTGACAAATTGCGGATGGGGGTCATGACAATCAGGAAAAATTCTGGCAACAAATCCTCAAACAACTGGCAACCTTACGGCACGCGGCGCGGCGGCCTTGATCAGGCATCCTTCTTCTTCCCCCTAGAGTTATGTACGTGGCCCCTTAAAATCAAATACAGAACTTCATGACTAACATTTCTTCAGGATCCCCGAAATCCCACATTTATATCCAACGTCTCTCTCTCCCGAATTTATCATCAACGTCGCTGTCCATTGCCAACCTATCCTTGTCCAGAACGGTATCGACGATGTTCACGTTGAAATCCGTGAATCCAAGTTCACCCATCCGCACCAGCATGTATCATAGTTTCCAGGTCCCCACGATGTTTCCCTGTATTTTACCTTTGAGAAGTGTAAGGACCTTTGTAAATCATTGACTCGCGGCCGCGGATTCGGCGTCCACGAAGATGTTCTCCGATATCTTTTTACATTAACGAATGGTCACCCTGGGTCATTCCATGGGCTCTTCAAAGCTCTCCTCGACAGACAGGCAAGTGCTTGCTCTAGTAAATACTATTGCTTTAAATCATTGTCTTCGTTATTCTTACTATTTGTTACTCCGTTCAGCCTCTATTCTACCAATGCGGGTCAATTATTCGATGCTGATTTGTGCTGTCCCGTACAGGATATTCGTGCCTCGACAGGATTGGTGTCTCTAGCTCATGCTTCCAAATTTTTCGATAATGACGACGAACTAATTTCCTGCATGCAGTCCTGGATTGGGCGTTCGGTCCCGGACAGATCACTGCTTTCAATGCCATGCAGTAATGGACTGGTAGAGATATTAAGGCGTGCAGTCGAGAAACATGGAGTGGAAGCACATGGTCCAGAAGCCCATCCCGGATTAGATGATGCATATAAAAGAGGTTATCTGCAGGCAATATTTACAGATGACTCCGAGGGACGAACCTTATACGCATTTCCAACTGGGCTTCATTGGTAAGAGCAAACAGTCTTGAGCATCCTTCAACACTTGCGTAGCACTAACTCAGGACAGCGTGGTTGAAAAACTACTATTTCCAGATAGTGACGATGGGATTACTTTCTCTTCACTAAAGGATTTGTGTTTTGAAGCTCTGAAATATTTCTCGCCAACTTCCCTTGCTTCTCATGCACGAAAGGTAGGTCGAGCGCTCGGTGCTACAAGACGGGGCCCTGCCTCACAAACGATCAATACTACTTGGATAGAGCTTCATTTATTATTTCTTTCCCGTAACAGCCGTCATTATTTTCCAAAGGAAACAAACCCTCATAGTAGTTAGAATGTAGACCTGGTGGGATAGACTCCTCTGGAATACAATCCAGCACACTTGCAAGATGCTCTCTAATACGCTCTGTATCATTGTTGACCTTCTGTCCACAGACTCCAATCGCCGGATATAAACTCTTGTTGAAGCCAACACAAAGGAGTACAATCCTGGGCATCTTTTCCCAGGAATAAGATATTGGAGGGATGCCCGAAGAACTTCTGCTGACAAATTCTGTCTCTATATCCGATAAGTCAGAATCTTCGAAGGTATATTCGAACCTCTTTCTTTTGGCAGCTTGTGTCTCTACACCTGGTGCGTCACTCGTCGGCAGAGTACCTCCAGATGTATAATCAGACCTCTCTCTTTTAGTAGCTCGTGTCTCAGGGTTGGCACCGCTCCTCTTCGGCAGTACAAGGGCAGGCTCTTCTTGTTCGCGCCTACAGCGGAGGCACATCATTATAGCGATGTGGGGGAGTGAAGTCTGTGAAGATCCAAATATGCCTTTGAGAATCTTAAACCCCTTTAAGAGGCCCCATGCGCTTTCATTCCGGAGGGAAGGAGTAACCGAGTCATCACGTCGATTTTTCACCTGAACGATTATAAAAGTATACTCATTTGTCGACGGTACAAAGACAGGAATAATAAGGTCAAAGCCTGGAAATTGATATGGCGTAAACAGTGCTGCTCCTCGCTCGAAGCATCTAGTACATAAGGGTTTGAGAAGTCGGATATTTTATGAATCGGACAAAATGATTGAAGAAGACCGATCCGTTATCGAAAATATTCTATTTCCTCATTAGTATTTGCACACTCCGCCATTCTCTTAGTAACCGGCTCTCTAAGGAGTGACTTTAGAAAGTCATTCAATTTCACACACGCTGGCAGTTGTCGGCCGGGGTTGCATTGCCGATAATAAGCTTCATCAAAAGCAAATAGAAGTAGTAGCGAGGCCACAATCTCTCCAATGTCCCCGACATGAATGGTACCCTCGAACAGGTTACTGCACAGCTGCTGAACACTACGCAGGCGAGTTTCTGACGATAGCATTAAGCGGGCCAACGTGCTGGCTAGAATCGGCTCACTAGGCTGATATGTCCTAAGAAGAGTCCGCGACGAATCGATAGAGCGGAAGATGCCCAGATATTAGCGTTTCAGCTAATGAATATGCTCCGACATAAAAGTCAATGCGATATGAAAGTAGTGCAAGCGCATAAGTGTTACCATCTCCAGAGACTTTCTCTTGCGCCAAGTCCATCACCGCTTCAAGAGATCGATACCGTAAATGGCTACCCCACAGAGGGCGACCATAAGAGAAAAGTCTTTTCGCGTCAACTTGTAATAGGCTTGAATTTGATATTGCTTCAGTTGTCGAGTTGGAGCAGATATCCATAGAATCAAGAGCGTAAATAGGTGGAAACAGGGTCTTCCCATGATCCGTTCCAAGACTTAGCTTCTGACTGGGATCCTTTCCGACCGGGGGTGGGAAATTTGAGACCCTCGAGGATGTGTCTAATAAAATACCAAAGTAATCCCTGTCTGGATCGTACCAATTCCGAGTTCCCTCCAGTCTGGCTGTCCCCCAGCAAGATGCAAGCGCCTTTCGAAAACAACGGAATTGAGAGTACTCTGAATCCACCTTCCCTATCAACTGACGCGCCTCGTCGAAGTCAATTTATTTTAAAAAAAAAAAAAAAAAAAGGATGGAGGAAAGATGTTTTTTTTTATCTTTTTTCTGGGCCGGCGGTTGGCCCTGTCTCGCGGCTTTGATGGCTTGGGCAATAGTTAGCATGGAGGCCGCCATATTAACTATGCGTGATGCGCGCGCTGAGGTGGCAGCCAACCAGGCTGCAGACTGGTGTCTTTATATCCTGGACCTGCATCTTGGGTTGGCTACCCATATCGTCTTTAAGCCTTGCAAGGTAAGACCTGATATAGATTTCGCGCTGTTCTGCATTTATCTTCAGATAATTCAAGACTAGTTGGACATCAGCGTTTGGATCATCTTTATGCGGAGCGTCTTGTTTGAGGCAGGATTCATAACATCTGTTTATAAAGGAAATTATTTCGTCTTCATAGTCCTTGTAGGACTTACGTGTCTGGAGATAGAAAAACCCTGTTGGGTTAATTCCAGTATTCTTACAAAGACCTGCTTCTGCCAGCATAATGAGAACATAGCATTTGAAAAAGAATGTTAGCTCATGCGGGATCTCTTTTGTAGGGATAAAGTTAGCGAGGGCAGTTCGCCTGGGGTATGAGGCCAGGCTGGAATATACCACATAGGTATTATGTGCTCGTGCTATTTCCTGGACGGCATAACTTTTTCCAATACCACTAGGTCCGACAACAGACGTGTATGGGGCCAAATATTTGGATTGTGGGTCGTACTGATTGTAAAATCCCACGACCTCCTTAAATACGCTCGACGATACATTCAATTCAGAGGATGGTTGGTGGAAAGCGGCCTCAACTTCTTCCCATGCGGCCTTAACTTCTTTCTGTTGTTTATCCAGAAAGGCATAGTTTTTGCTTATAGGGGAATGGGAGCGCTTTCTTCGTCCTAACGAAACTGTCAGTCAAGAAAAGAACAGGTGTGAAATCAGGATAAGAAGGCAAATATGCCTTAACGAAAGATTAGAAAATGAAACGCGAGCCTGACGTTTATCGATGACAGTGTGAAAGGGTGCAGCTGGTATGAAATCAGGATGGGAAACGCAGGCGAGAATAGAGAACAGAGGTAAAATGGGGATGAGAACGCAAAGCATGTAATTGCGAGAGGGAATACTTCAGCATAGGAATGGCGAAAAGAGATGACTTTAGGATGGGAACGTAAAGCAGGTGTTAAAAGAGTATATCAATAGGCAGTCAACTTTTAAGAAGGAATACTTTAATACAGAAAGGAAAGGGAGGAAAAGGGGTAGCGAAGGAAATATGCCTGTAGTTTAAGAGCGAAATTCGAGGCGGAGAGTATGTGTTGTAGATGCACAGTGCCTGAAGATGAAGAAATGTATAATATTGATGCCGCAGACAATAAGGGGTGATGAGGCTAAGAACAGGAATGAAATCAGGATGAGAATGCAAAGGAGCTTGTGTGACAAGTATGATATGATATGATATGACGGTAGTGGACAAACGACTAGCTAACAGCAGTAGGGAAGCAACAAGGCGGTTTAACAAAGGGACGCGATGAATAACATATACTCAAATGGGTATGCACAGCCAAATGAGCAAACCAGTTGGAGGCATCCCT
>NPHW01002165.1:0-22272 GCA_002240705.1 Elaphomyces granulatus
GAAGAGGCAATGATTGATGACTGATGATGGTTGATTGTATGTTTGAAGATCGTCGGCGGTGGGTTTTTTTGGGGGGTTTTTTTTTTTTGATCCAAGGCGGTCAGGAACAGAAAGAAGTGATAGTCATGATTAATCAATAGGTATAGTCATGCAATCAACAGGGATCAAGAAATAGTTAAAAGAAAGAAAGGAAAGAGAATAAAAAAGAAAAGAAAGTGATGTTCTATTTCCAAACTCGATGATTCGATGGATTCAGGTATTAACTACTAATAATTAGATAGTGTCGAGAGGATATAAACAACCACTCGGGATCCAGTCACTTCCCCACGAGGTCAAATCTCTGGCTGTTGGTTGGTTTTCTTCAACTTCTTCCGTTCGTCTCTCTTGTTCGATGTCACGCGGGAAAGAAAAAAAATCAGCAGGATGGAGTCTCCAACTGGAAGGCAGTAAGTAATAAAGTAAGAGGAGGATGAGAACCGGACGAATCTCCTCGGAAGTTACAACTACGCATATACTCATCGTCATCATCGCCGTCATCTTCGCCCTCACCATCTATCATAGTGTCCCGTATATATCTTGCATGGTTTCACAAGACATTCCAAAAAATGCGCCGAAAGAAACCGAGATGAAAACCTTAATCCCGACCATATGACGAGGAAATCAAGCTAGAGAAGGAAAAAAAAAAGGAGAGAATCAGAAATCCTTAACAGGTAACCACAAGCACAAACATCACCATCATACTCATTTTCTTCTTTCCCCGTCATTCCCCGTCAGCTTGCCTCGCCAAAGTCATAGTGACCGGACTGGGCAGCATGCCGCGTGACCTCCTTCTCCCCAAGAAATAGACCACCGCAAGTGTTGCAACGAATCCGAAAGCCCGCGGTGTCGGTATAGTAGTGTCGTGCCTGCAGCATCGCGCACAGCTCGACCGCTCGCTGGAGAAGGCCCGCGTCCGCAGCATCGAAGATCTTCGTATCGAACTCGGGCGGTACGTCCGCATGCGTGAAGGGCGGATCTGACGGCGACAACGCAATCATGTCGTAGTGGATGCCTGAGTAGACCAAAATGCATCGTGTCGGCCGGCCCTCGTTAAAGCGGTCAACGCGCAGCGTCTGCACATCGATCGAGCAGATCTCGATATCGAAGTGCTTGCTGAGAATGCTGAGCTCGATCGCACCACCCCAAGCGGCAGCCGTCTGGATCCAACGCGCGTAGTCCTCTGGTGACTTCTCCAGCACCACAGCGGAGTAGATGTCTGGCCGCTGCTGGATGGTACGCGCGACGATGGCGCGCAATTCGCTCATAGCATCTAGGCCACCAACGACCGCCCCGCCCACCGCGCGGAAGAGGCAGGAATTGTCATCCGGCATGATGCGCAGCACCAGCGTCCCAGACTGCTCAGGGCAGGCCACCTCAGGTGGATCATTTCCCGCAGCGGTCGCGCGGCGGGGGGCGGAGCGTGATGAAGGGGATGTGAATCGAGCTCCCTTGGTGAGCGCCGTGGCCCGATTGTTGAACGGAGAAGATGACGAAGACGACGCGGGGGGTGATTGCGATTGTGTTGAGATGGTATTAACAGATGGGCTAACTGGAGGGTTACTCCCGCCGGCAGTCGTAGTCGTCACGGCGGTGGGCTGCTGTTTGGGCTGAACGATGAGTTGTTCGCCGTGCAGGTTGATATCGAGGTCGACGAGTTTCTGATGAGGAGGGTAGTGGCCGAGGAGCAACGGCTGGAGTGCTGGATAGCCGTATTTCACGTCATAGGAGTTGAGCCCTGTCTGGTTGCGGATCTGAGTGCGAAACTCGTCGATGGTGGCACTCTCATCCAGCGTGATGGTGGACTGTCCGGTTGGACCACGGACACGAACCCGGATGTCCTTGTTGCCCATGAGGTTGACAACGAAGGAAAGAGGATAGATAAATAATAAATACAGAAACACTCGTTATATATACTTATACTTATTATGTTGTTGTTGTGTTGTTGCCGTCTTGAACTTCGACGCTTGCCACTTGGAGACGGCCCACGTGATCGAATGATTATGTAGAAATAGAAATCGATGTATCAATAATTGTTGCTCGATGAAGATTATAAACGATTGTGACTTGAAAGAAATATACCTAAAGCTGCCAATTCCATTCTCCCCGTCATCCAAGCTTGCCACAATATAACAGGAGGAATAGGTATCTTCGAAGTATTTGAAGTATCGTGAACACTCGAAATGTCAGAAATGATGGAATGTTGTATGATATATGTGCTGATCTGATCTGATCTGTGTTCTATCTACATGGGAAAATGTCTACCTTTTATAGACAATTAAAAGGATCTTTCCAGAGTTCTAGAGTTCTATGTTCGTATATATTAAGTTCCTTCAGAGCCTGAGGTATGAGTTTCCATCAACTTCCATCACCGTTCTACCCCACTACATCACGTGTTTACACTAACTTATTATAGGATCGAGGAAACGGCCAACAACAACTTTACCTTCTGACTCTAGAGTCTAGAAAGTTCCCCAAAAGATATACCTATAGGTAGGCAACTCAATCAATAATCAATCAGTCAAAACTAATCAACCAAGCCCAACCCTAAATCAGATAAAGTTCTTCTCACTCTCACTGTCGTCGGTCCTTTCTCACTCCAACACCTGTTCGTTCTCCAGAACTGCGCAGCATGGCAACCTCCCCGGAGGCACAACCTTCGGAGCAACCGCCAGCAACGGAGGTGCCCGTCAAGCTAGAGGATGAAGCCCGCGCAGAACACTCGGACTCTCCTGAACCAGTAACCGATGACCAGTGGAAGTCCATGATGGACGTCGTCATGGCCATCTACGCCTACAGAGAAGAGGAGTGCGTGTCTCTTTGCCTTTTTCTTTTTCTTTTTTTTTGGTTTGGGTTCTCTCTCCCAAAGGTCCCCCGCCAGCTAGGCTGATCATCCATCAACATCGCAGTGGCCACGATCCGTCCAGACTTTTCCAACGAAGTGTAAACAAGCGGAATGTCCCCGACTATTACGACATCATCAAGGAGCCTATGGCGCTGAGCATCTTGAAACAGAAGATCAACAAGCGCGAGTACAAGCATTTCGCGATCTTCGTCCGAGATTGCGCACTGGTACATTTCTTAGCTGGATCTTTTGCTTCCGAATGGCTGATTAGTTTGGAAAATGATAGATTCCCCATAATGCGCAAACCTACAATCGACCCAAGTCGCAAGCGTACGAAGATGCACTTGTGATCAAGGTGGGTGACTCCTTTTTTCGTTTTAGTATAAAAAAAAGGAAATGAAACCTGTACTTTAATTAGCCTCTTCTGAGAACCGCATCGGTATCTAGGACGTTTTTATTTTTGAGTTCAAGAAACTGGTGGAACAAGGCATCATCACCGCAGAGACGGCCGTGCTGCCTGACCTGGGTGAAATCCCTGAAGCGGATCCGTTGCCCCAAGAAGATGAGGAAGACGACGATGACGACGATGAAGATGAAGATGAAGATTCTGATGATGACGGGGCTCGTCGCAGACGGAAGCGTGGAACGCGGTCCGCCGCGAGTAAGCGAGATGATGCTCAAAAGTCCAACGACCCAGAGCTGCGGAAAAAGCGCGGGAGGCCGCCCCGGGTCGATACCCCCATGGAAGCCAGGATCAAGGCCGTCCTGAAGGGGATTCGCAAATTCAAAGATCCAGATGGTCAGCTCAAGGTCCGCCATTTCGAACGATTGCCCGACAAGGCCACGTATCCGGATTATTTCCTAGAGATCAAGGAGCCGATGGCCATCGACCTGATCAAGCGGAAATCAAAACGGAAGAAATATCACTCGGTCGACCACTTCATGAGGGATATGGATTTGATGTTCAACAACGCCAAGTCGTACAATCAGCCCGACAGTGAACTCTACAGGGATGCGGTCGACCTCCAGGTGGAGGCCCATCGGCTGGCCGAACAGGAGAAGAAGAAACCCGATAGCGAATACCTGATGGAGGACGGCCGCCTGCCGCTCCCGGACGGCATCTTCCACAACGGCCAGCTCTGGAAGGTCGGGGATTGGGTGCACATTCAGAATCCAAATGATGTGACCAAGCCTATTGTTGCGCAACTGTATCGCACCTGGCAAGATGCTGAAGGGGAAAAGTGGGTGAATGCTTGCTGGTATTACCGTCCAGAGCAGACCGTTCATCACATTGAGAAGCATTTTTATCCGAACGAGGTCGTCAAGACAGGTCAGTATCGAGACCATCGGGTAGGCGAGGTGGTGGACCGCTGCTTTGTCATGTTCTTTACCCGCTACAACCGCGGGCGGCCACGCGGTTTCCCCCCAGACAAAGAGGTCTATGTCTGTGAGGCTCGTTACAATGAAGAAAAGCATAAACTGAACAAAATTAAGACCTGGGCCAGCTGTCTCCCGGACGAGGTACGGGAGAAGGACTACGAGATGGACCTCTTTGATGCTCCAAGGAAGATCCGGAAGATCCCCAGTCCCATTAAGCACTTGCTGAAAAGCGATGCTAAGGAGACGGACGATTTACCGAAACCAAAGTGGGGAGCGGAAAATGCACCTCCTATCGTTGGAGCCGTTCATTGCCGTCCACGAGAAGAAAATGTAAGCTGCCATCCAAAATTTCTCTGCTTTTCCTTCTCATGAAACCCTCTATTTCATTTCTTCGTCCAACTGATTTAGGTTTATTTTTAAGGAGTCGCCTCCGCCAGAGCCAACCCCGTCCCCCCCTCCACAACTATCTCAGCCTACTCTACCTCCTGCTCCCCCTCGACAAGCTCTACCGAGACCATCAGCACGTGATGGTCAAGGTGATCCCGTCCCCGTCGCACCGCTTCCCCCAACGCCTTCACCAGCTACGCAAATAGCCCTGCAAACGTCCCCCGCCCCCACCCCAGTGACAGCCTATCAGCAAATAGCAACGCCGACCCCGTCAGTCTATCAAACTCCATTTCCTCCCCGCGCTGGAAATTATGCACAGACTCATCCCAACGTCTATCAAACGTCGCCTCTTCCCCCCCAATATGCAACCCCCCCACACACCACTTATCCATCCTACCCCGGAAACCGGGTCCCTGTCCCGCCACCTCCGGCGTATAACCCTAATGCCCCTCGTCCAATAGAGGTTTTCCACCTCAGTGATACCGCCAATGCTGCGATTCCAGCCGATATCCGAGAACAGTTCCACCGCGATGAGCAAGGCCGCGTTCTCTTCTTCTCTAGTCCGCCGCTCGACATCATTCCGCGGATGGACCAACGACTGGGTCATTCCCTCAAATATCTCGCGGCAAAAGAGAAGCGGCAACAATTAATCGAAGAGAGGAAACGGAAAGCCGATGAAGAAGCGCTAGACCGGGAGTCAAAACGTTCGCGCACCAATGGACAACCGGTCGCCAATCTCGAAGATCTCACTGCGAAGGCCATCGTCGCCTTAACAGACCAGATTGCTACTAGCACAGACAAATTTTATAACATGCTCTATGGAGAGCGGGCCGAAGAGGTTAAAGTCGCCGATCAGAAGGAGCTTCAACGCGAAGAGCTCGCCGACCAACTTTTGCATACGCAGACCGCTGAAATTCGGGACCTATCGAAAGCCGCTCAGCATGTTAGTCTCAAAGGCAGCGGGGTATATCTGGATGATTTCGATCTGAGAATGTGAAGAAGTGCTAGTTGACATTAATTTTGATTCCCCCTCCCCCTGGTCTTTGCTAGAATTTTCGGGCTCAGGCGCTTATGTTTATGAGAACTTTTCTCTGTTAGAAGGGGCGCAACACACCGGGCAGCAAGCGTTTGGGATGGTGATAAAGTGATTCTGGGTACTTTCCCCTTTCCCGTTTTTATCACTCAGCTCTTTTATTATATGCTCTGGGTGGGAGGTTGGTTCACGGCGGCTTTTCGAAGTCATTATCGTGATACCCTTGTCTTTCACCATCTCGCGGCGTGTGGCAAAGCGGTTTCAATGGAATCCTTACCCAATCTTCTTTGATTTTATCTTGACTTTGTTTGGGTCTATTTAACTATGTTACTTTCCCCCGCCACGTTGCTCCTTAATAACAGCTCTCTTATTATGTGGCACCAGGATGAAGAACCTCGCGCTGTGTAAGATTGCTTATTATGTAAGATAAGCAAATTATCAAATCAAGCGATTATCTAAAAAAGAAGAAAAGGCTCAACACTCTCAAGACATCAGACAAGCTGCACAACAAAAAACCAAGGATTGAGAAACTAGCTAGTGTGCTCTACACAGTACTTTCAAAACATCGATCCCTATCAATATGTAT
Source organism: Elaphomyces granulatus (assembly GCA_002240705.1). Lineage (NCBI taxonomy): Eukaryota > Fungi > Ascomycota > Eurotiomycetes > Eurotiales > Elaphomycetaceae > Elaphomyces > Elaphomyces granulatus. The sequence goes on from NPHW01002165.1 coordinate 6,268, forward strand.
CATCACTGGTTTAAGAGGTTATGTCATATCCTTCACCCATTTCCATATGCAATATGTATATCAGTGAAACGGGTTCAGAAACCGACAAACTTGAAACAAGGAATTAGGTAAAGTACATCATTAGAGGATGAGCACTAAAACTTTATACCTGGTCCATATGATATTAAGATGATCCTTGGAAGTTATGTATTGCTACATAACCACCTCCCAATAATAATGCTACCTACCTAACAAGGTAGTATCAGTTATTATCATAGTTATACTAGTAGTATGATAGTCGCATATAATAATGATATGTATGTATCGGGAACATTGACGCTAATGATAGGTCGGATGCTGCCATTCCTATATATATATGTTAGCTATGACCATATGAGGAAGCTATCATATCATAGCAGACATACGCAAACTTTCAAAGAGCAATTCTAAACACCCAAACAAATACAATCTACTGCAACTAGAGTCTGGAGCAAGATTGAAACAAATAGTAGTTATCATAACGTCGTTGTCACAGCGCCAGTATGTACATATTGAGACGGGGGAGAACGAGTCCGAGTCAGATTTCGGAATGAGAAATTTCTTATTCAGTATTAGAACTGCTCCCGCCAACCCTTCAGCACTCGGATATAATAGTCATGGGAAGTATAGCAGATAAAGCAGTTATGCAGCCTGTCATCCATGTTAGCATTGCAGAGAAATTGATATAAGAAACGAGAACATCTCAAGATCAATTTTACTACAGTAGTTAGCTTAGAAAGTATTAATAATATGTATCTTATATATGCTTTTTCTGTGTTACGTGAAAACTGCCATGGCTAAAATTCTGCGTATGTACATACAAAAAGACATTCATCCATCCACAGCATTTCGGGGACGTATATCATGAAGCATTTATGGTAAGCTGTTTCCGGCCTCTTACTCTGGCGCTATAGACTAACTCGATAACTAGTGGGGGATAAGGTTATAATATTATTATCAGACTCTATCGCGGTGATGATTATGTTATAGTGGATAACAAGTTCGAACCAAATTCGCTTCCTGAAAAACCCGTCGGTTTTAGGCGCATCATATAAAGTAAACAAGCCTCCCATCCTTCCGTGACACTCCCTTGTCTAATTTCTTCAAAACGCCCTCGTCAATACAAGTCAGGCCTCAAAATCGAAATGTTTCGAGCATCTACCACGGGGTCTATCATGGGCGTGCATTCATTTCAGGTAAGACATCTTTCAGATTAACTAACTCTACAGGCCGTCGTGCGTACAGTGATGCTGGCGATGTTAAGGCAAAGTGGAAGTCGAAACTCTCGTTTCAACTTCAGATGTTTATGGCAGTAAGTAATCCTCCTAGAATTTATAAGTTTACGGCCTGCTAACGACGTGCAGGTTTTCGTTGTCGGTGGTATGAAGTTAGATTTGGCTTCGAACTTGGAATAGAAAGAATTCATACCAAAATGGTTGTTGGAGAGAGAATGAAGACTGAAACAGGTGATTTGTACTTGACAAACAGCGTCAGAAGCCTTCAAGCGGCCGTTTCGTGCGGCTCATTTTGCTATTCTAGTTACATCAAAACGTTCGTGTGCTCCAGAATTATTAGGAAATAAATGGACAAGACGCCATGGCGACAAAACTACCCAGAAACAATTTTTCCTTTTTTTCCTTTTTTCCTTTTTCACTATTCTCTTCTCTTTTGCCTGTTTTCCGGACTACCAGTCGATCCGTCAACGCCATTTGTTTTCTTTCCATTTGACTCAAGTAAAAGAAAATGGAAAACAAAATATACAGCCCAGAGAAGAGAAAGAAAAACCAATCAAAAATAAAATTAGCCAATTCAAGAGATGTGACGTAGGAGGAATCATTCTATGTACCACGATGCAAGAGGAGTGAGATAGCATATACGCATGAAAGACGGATCATAAACTAGGACAGTTGATGTCAGAGGGACACCGCTAGTGGGTTGTTCACATTTGGTGATCTGTTTTTGGTAAGAGAGTCCTCAGAACGCTGCGGTGCTCATGAGTTCACGACTGAAAATCAAGGTCTCGTGACAGAGTCCCTCTCTCACTGTTTGGTAATCTAGGGGGGTTCCAGGCAAGACTATTCCGTTTGCTGTTCTCTTCCTCTTCCATCGAGAAAACAAGATCACTCTGCTCCTCGTCAATCTTGCTTGTTGAGACCGGTGACGATATGGTACGATCTAGGCGATTGACAGGGCCCATGGAGGACGAATGTCGTGCAGAGCTAGGATGAAGAGACATGTTGTTGAGTTGCTGGGATATCATGGACATTGATGACTGCCGTCCGGGGCTTGAGACAAATGGAGAGACTTCTCCCGACACTGGGCGACTGCCAATAGGCCGCAGACTAGGGCTCGAAGCGAAGTTCAACGATGATTCCCGAAGGGGGGATCCAACGTGACTGAACGAAGAAGGTCCATGAGACTCTTCCTCTTTCCTTTGCCGTTGTTTTGCAAATATAGCTCCAAAACGGGAGGGGCTTGAGGCTAAAGGTGATCCCACTTTTGTCGAGCCGGCTCCCGTTATGCCTAGACTGCTGAAGTCTCTGTTACTCGAGCTCAATTCCTGCTCCGTGCGGGAGAGCCTCCGCATCTTTTCTTGAGGGGTGAGGACGTCATCGTGTAGATTGACCGGTAGGTAGTCCTCCTCCATCGTAAAGTTGTTGTCATCCCAGTCATCCAATGCCGTAGGACGTGGCACGCTGGCCGAGAGAACCTTGGATTTTGCTATCCTTTGAGAGTGTAGGAGGCGCGGTCCTAGAGAATCTTCTGGTAACGCCGGAGGAGACGATCCGAAGTTTGAAGATAGCTTTCGCATGTCCGAGCCATATGCCGTGTCGCGAAGATTCTTCAGCGTATCCGACGGAGGCCTTTGCGGTGGTGGTGACGGTAGGTCGAGCCCAATCTTCGACGGCATTGATGCCGCTACTGGGCCGTATCGGGCAACATGTGATATCCCCTGGCTGTCAAAGGACGCCGGAAGTGGGGCGTCCAGTGCTGTGAGATGGTGCTTCGGAGATGCGGGCAGTCGAATGTCGTCAATTGGCGATCCGTACTTCGATCCGGTATCCGAGGCAAAGCCCGTATCGATGATGGGAATGGCATCGTGAGGATGTTGCTGGACCTGGATCGCGGCCGGATCATCCTGTCCAGAGAAGGGATAGCCGTAGCGGAGATCATGCCCGTTCATGCGCTGTTGGGATAGGACGGAGTTGGTGAGAGCAGAATCATGATTGTGATACGCCTGCGGATTGACTCGGCCGCCCAAGGCCAGGGGGCCTCCCATATTGAAGTTGGGTCGATTGACACGTCTGCCGTCCGGCAAGATATGCGCCAACGCACATTTGGCTCCGAATTTGCAGTTTCCCTGAAGGCGCCAAGTCAGTCTTATCTTTAGGCTCTCGGTTCTGGTGGCAAGTATCGAAAGATCACAACAGATAAGGATTTGTGAGGGGTAGTGACATAGTAGACATGCGCGCACACAAACACCCCCAACGGACAACGCACCTTGGTAAAATATTTGCAGGGAGCTGAATCGACAGCGGCATCGGTCGAGTGCAGGAAGGGACACGCAGGGCCTGCCTGACAGGCGCCCTGACGGAAGAATTTGCAGGGGACGTGTTTTGTGTCTAGGGAGAGGATTCGGTCAGCTTTGCAGGACGCACAACAGGCCCAAAGACTGCTTCACAGAGGAAGAGGGGAGGACAGGAAAGAGGGGGGAAAGATAGTGAGGAGGAGACAAACATACTCTTGGTGCTAGGATTGGGAGGACTGCGGGCAGTCATTTCGAACGGAGTTTGACCCGACAGATTGCGGGTATGGCCGTTCTGACTGTGATTGCCTGATACAGAGGGCGTGGGCAACGGGGCACGAGTTCTCATATCGTTAGGCATTCGGGTTTGCGAGGAACGGAGACCATTTGTAAGAGACACGCGGTGGGAGACAAGCTGGAGCTGGAGCCGTTGCTGTTGCTGTTGGTGGAGTTGAGGTTGAGGTTGAGGTTGATTTTGGGGTTGATGATGCTGATGCTGATGCTGATGTTGATGCTGATGTTGGAGTAAGGATGATGGGTAGGAATGTGCTTCGAGTAAAGGTCTGTCTGGAGGGGTATTATTACTGGCCAGGCGGATGGGACTCCAAGAAGTTTGGACGGTTTGGTGAGGGGTCGTAGCCTGAGTAGTCGGACTCGCGGGTCCAGGCGATGATAAGGCAGCCGCCGCGCCGGTAGCAGGCAAAGATGCGCCCACCACAGATAGAGAGATAAGGAGTTCCGGACGTGAGTTGAAGTTGCTATAGACGCCCTGATGGCGGTGAAGATCAAGAAGGCTGGCTGCAGACATGGCTTTCTTTTGGGAAGAAGGAAGAGGGGGATCTGCGCGCGCTAGACGGTTAACGACAGGCGGGGGGGGCGCGGAGGGGTTCCTCGAGACAGGAGAGAGGGGAGGAGAGGGGAGGGGAGGAAAAGAGGAGAGGAGAAGAGGAGAGGAGAGGAGAGGAGAGGAGAGGAGAGGAGAGGAGAGGAAGTAGGGAGAGGAGAGGAGAGGAGAGGAGAGAGGAGAGGAGGGGAGAGGAGAGAGGGGAGAGGGGAGAAAGAGAAGGAGGCGTCGGAGGCGAGCGATGCTGGTGATAAATATTTATTATGAGATAGTAGATAAGTATATAATTTTATTAATCTAACGTAGGAGGATTCCCGTTTTTGGCTTTTGACTTTAAATTAAGATCCTGGCTTGACTTGATTTGATTATGACAGGGGTTTGTGTTCATGTTCATGTTACTTTATCTTATTTCTTTCCGATTCAAGAAAAAGGCAGGTTCGGCGATCTTTCTTGACCGCGTTCCTAGTAGAGATCAAAATGGATGAGAAGAAGAACAAGTCATAGGGTAATTCGATCAAATATATACGCCGGACGGACATCGAACTCGATCATTAAGGTCGACGTGAAGCTTCAAGAGGGGACGCTTCACTGTTCGGAGGGGTCCGCCATCAACGAAAGAGATTCCAGCTTTAACTAAGGCGAAAGCATTCATTCATCATTTATGGTATGAGGCACTGGTCGGTGCACGGCCTGCAAGGGATATTAAGTTAGTAATTATATCTACTAATACTGGAAGTGGCAGTCGCACAGGGTGAGAGAAGAAAACAGTGCCATACGGAGAATATTATGATAAGATCTTTGACCTCTTTATCCCAGTCAAAGCTTTTATTTACATAGAATACCTCTTGCTTTCAAGTCACTAGAGTAGAATACTTACATACTAGTTAGCACCAGTCTGTTGGGTTTGCCGCTGTTGGCGCTGTCGCTGAAAACGAATCCCAACCTGCAGCTCGCGCATGGATCCGAGAGGGATCACAGCTCTTTCGAGTCCGCCCACTTAGAGGGGATGCCCTTCGACAAACAGAGAAAAAAACCCCATCCTTGTGCCTGCTATGAGTGGTGCGATTGGCTGTTCTTGTTTATGTCGTGGTGGTGGAAGCCACTTCATGGATGGATGGATGGACGTGGGTGTGGACATGAATAATATCAGTACATGTCGGAAAATCGAGTCAGCAGGAGATTGGAGTCCGTTCTAGCACAGTAATCTGTGAGGCTATAATCTTCTGCTTATGCTGCAACCTGCAAGGAAAGCCTGCTGATGATCGAAAGCGAAGCTTGTTGAAGCACAGTCCCTGCCCTTCCTATTTCTGCCTCTGACCAAGAAAGAGCTTGGGCGTGATAGATAATAAACTCCCCCTAATAATGATTAGTATGATATCTGCAAGTTCTTCTCCATACTAGGTTATTATTATAGTATATATGCCTAGGTACATATTATCAAAGCAAGCGCTATGTTGTTAAAAGGATCAATAACTGCTGGCTTTCGTCCTATGATACGTACTCAGGCTGTAGTTTCCCGGCAAATGAAAGGTGATTCCGGTGGTAGAGCAACGGACACAAGTGTAAAGTAATTCGAAGACTGGAGTCTCGTCAGCAACTTTGGATAGAATTATTCGGACGGTTGAAGGATGGTAGTTACTGTGTACAGCCGTTGGTATTAAATATGAAGTGTCTTCAATAATGGAGTAGAACATTGAGTGGTTGAAAGAGGGTCTTCAGGATTGGAGGTATGTACTGCGATTATGTGCCATTTGAATGTATAAGATAATATATTTCAATGATGATAAAGGTATGATATTCCGAGGGATTCCGCACGGGAGACTGACAGACGACATCCTTTGTCCAAACTCAAGAGGTCCGGCACGAGGACATGACACTGTGCCGAAATGTTTGATTTTGCGGGTTTAAGATATGATAAAAGTTGATAAAAGCTACCACTGATTGTTATCTACCACATTACGTCCATGAAGGTGATATATTAATATTTATTAATCTTATTTGTATAGATACCGTTCGTCGTGAAACCGTCTTCTTCTATCCCCCCGTTCTCGCCCTTCTTCCATTCTGGTCACTCTGTCGAAAAGTTTCCTCAGGGTGGACAGGTGTTCTCCCAAACGGAGTAGTAGGGATTGCGCTGTCCCGGCAGCAAAATACATCGTATTTCCGTCAACGTTAACTAACATGTTTCCAATTAATGCCCTTCTGGAGAAATTGGCGTGGTGGGTCCCTCCTCTTTCAATGCTTTTCACAGTCTCTTTCCAGCCCCAGTGACTCCTGTTCTCTGTTAGATGGGAGATTATTAGAGTATCAATAATTGATCGACAAACCCATAAATCCTCTTCCGTCGTACCGTCTGGCAAGACCTCCGTGCATCTCGACCAAAGGTCACGACATATTCTTCTGCGTGTATTGTAATGTATTTGCCATTTCTTCCAGCTCATCTCTACATGAGTCTTTTCTTCCACGCCAACGGGCTTTACAGCTTCGGTTTGTATTTTTGAAAAACGCATCAGACAGGATTCTTTTTCTTTCTCAAGCATTCTGACTTCTTGTCGTAGCTCGGCAATGGGCACCTTCGCAGAGAGAGCCGAAAGCTCGGCCCTAAGCTCTTTCTCGTGGGCTCTGTAGGCTGTAAGATCATTTTGAAGTTGTTGTATCTCCTCGTCCATGGTATGGAGAGCGTCGGGCATGAGATCGTCGGCGGGATCTTGAAGAACATGGTAGACAAGTTGTTTGCCTAAGTCCACCGAATCTTTCATGAGCTTTTCTTATTGTGTCTGTGCGGGGGAAAAGGAGGGAAAATATCAACAACCAGCAGCCCTTCCTTCAATCTCTTTTCGCTCGTGCATCTCCTTCAAGACTTTGGATGCATACGCTAGCCCGAAAAGTCAGCAAAGAGTTGGCTCAACCCCCAAAACAAACAAAGAAGTTCGGATTTCCCATCCCACCCTTTGTAACCTTGTTGTGAAGGTTTGCAGAGACTTCGATAGCCTGTGAAGGTGTTATTAGGTTAGTTGAGTTGTATCTCTTGAGCGGAATGCAGTGGGGAAGGGAAAGGAGTCATTGACGAACAGAATAGGGACGACTAAGCCCCATAGGACACGAATAACATCATTCCTTGGTCAGTAACTGAGGACTGACAACGTAAAGGTAGTAGCGTACTTTTGCTTCTCTGCCCGCCAGAGACAAAGTTAGTTATGACACTGGGTACTCTATGGACTGGATCAAGTGGACGATCGGGAAGGAATTTGGGACAAAATATAAATCAACACACTTAGGTAGTCTAGAATCATCGCAGCGCCTTCAATTCCGCGAACATGGAAGAAAAATATTGTTAGTATCAAGACCTTTTAAAAAAAAAAGACTTATTTCTTCAGTTTACCATCTTCCGTAGACGACTTTTCGGATTTCCCTTTCTTTGGAGCCATTGCAGAAACCCAGTGTTTTGATTTATCAAGTAGCTGATGAAATTAATTAATTGACTGAGCAACTAATTAACTGAATCAATGAATTGTTCTTCCCAAGAAGAGTGGGGTAGGTGGTTAGGAAGGGGATTATATCACTATCCTACCAAGCAACGTATGAGTGACCGGGTAATAAGTAAGGTCTAATTATGTAAAGGTGTAAATGACAAGAGCGGCGGAATCACGTGTAAAAATGCACAATGCTAAGAACAGCATGGAGTATTCGCATGGATGGGATAAAAAGGCAAAGGGAAGAAGAGACCATGATTCTGATCCTGTATGTGGCATCGCAAAGAAATGTTTTATTTATTGAGCATTAAACCATTAAACCAAAAAAATAAAAATAAAAATAAAAATAAAGTGTTTGCTAATATAAGGCCACGAATCTAAGTATAAAGGTTGCCAAATGCCAAAGCACCAGATATCAGTGCATACCGGGAGGACATGTCGATATTACATTATAATCTAACTAAGTTAGCGACTCTTACAATGGGAACAGTATCCAGTATCCAGAACTCACGCAGTCATTTTCGTTCTTGGCTGCCGGAACTCCCATTTCCTCGAACGTTTTAGGTCCTTTCCCAGGTCGGTTTCCGGCGCTCAGCTTAGGCCCTCCGGCCGCAGATTGTTGCGGTGGCTTGTCCGCAGGAGGTTGTCCAGAAGGCCGGGGTGTCGGCGTCGACGCTGGGGACGGCCTTCCATGCGGCTTCGATTCGGCTCGCTGGGGGTAGGGACCTTGAGACGGGTTGCTGGGCTCTCGACTAGGAGCCCTAACGGGACGGCGGTCGGGTGGAATAGCATTATTCATATCCTGTGGAGGCCGTTGAGGCATATTCTGATGATAACCAGGTTTCTGGTGATCAGGTCTCTGGAGCCTCCTTCTCCCTGGTGGTTCAAGGGGTGCTGAGAAGCCAATATCCAACTTGGGAACATTAGGAATGCCATTAGGGCTATCTGCACCTGGTGGTTTCATAGGTGGTTGCATCACAGGAGGCGATTGCATCACGGGAGGCGATTGCATCACGGGAGGTGGTTGCATCATGGGTGGTGATTGCATCATGGGAGGTGGTTGCATTACGGGAGTTGGTTGCCGCCCGGGGGTTGGTTGCCTATAACCACTCGAAGGGACGCGATTTGATGGTGAAAGAGCGTTACCGTAATTTGAGGATGCTGGACGGATGTTTGGGTTGATGCCAAATGCTGATGAGGGCCGGAACCCTGGAGGAGAGCGGTTTGGTGGACTGTTGGGTGGGCGAGGTCCGGGTCCAGGTCCGGGTCCAGGTCCAGGTCCTGAAGTATCGGGATATGGTGCACTTGACATCGGATGGAGAGGTGTAGGATCGGGGTCAGAAATTCTTATTATTGAAGGATCGGGCATTTCAAGCGTAGGAGACAGCACGGGCTGGTTCGAAGCATAGGATGGACGCTTGCGTCGATGGGAACCATATTGTGATTTGATCCGAGCAATGGCAACACGCTCGTGGTCCTTCCTGGAAAGAGTCTTGGATCTCGAGATACTGTCAATTCTGGACGTTGCATCCTTGTTCCCCTTCTCCGCGGCTTTGGCGTACCAGCTTCTAGCTTCTTTGAGGTCGACAGAAACATAGATTCCAACCTCGTAAAAATATCCCATGGCAAATTCTGCAGTAGGGAGGCCGCTTTGAGCCGCACGCTGAGCATATTTAAAGGCAATCTCATCGTTTTTTTCAAAAACGCCTTCATGGCCACAAAGGGACCACTTGCTAATGGCCATTTCAGCTTCAGGTTCTCCTTGTCGAGCCGCAAGAGCGTTGTAGTGCAAGGACAGTGCGGGATTGAAGTCGCAGCCTAGCTGGCAAAGTTCGTAGGCCGAGCCCATTTTGACTTGAGCCTTCGCAAACCCATGATATGCGGCCTTTTCGATATTGACACGAGCACCATTGAGATCCATCGGTAAGTATTGTTCCGGAACAGACACTTGAGGCAATTCCCGCGCGAGGAGCATGCCGTATACCTAATTTTCCCCGTCAACGACATTTACTTTACTTTCCTTTACTTATTTTTATATATTTCTTTTTTTCTTTCCTCTTTTGTGAAGGGTATTAACAATAAATTTGTCACCTACATAGGCTCCCTGGGGGGCATTTTCATCGCATGATTGTGCCGCTAGACGGATGTACTCTAGGCCCACTTGGTAATCTTGGTGCTGTCCGTGCTGACCAAGAAGGATCATCATCCCCAGTCGCTGCCACAGAGCCTGTTAGAATCATTTCCACAAGAGTCTCTACGAGAAGCTGCTTACATAGTAGGAGGCGGAGTCCCCAAGTGCAACGCCTTGCTCATAATGTTTAATCGCCTTCGCATGCTCATTTGAACTTTCGAACTGCATGCCTATCCGATATTCAGCCCTAGCGTACCCTTTCTCTGCAGCTCTTGAATAGCATCGGAAAGCTTCTTTTTTATCCACTCGGAAACCAAATTTCCCAAACTCAAGCCACATGCCCTTGATAAAATCTGCTTTAGGATGACGCTGCTCGGCTAGAAACGAGACGACGTTGATTGCATCGGTCCTCAACTGGTGTTCTCCCGCCGGTGTGTGTGGCCGCGGGGGCTGGACGAGTGACATTCGGAGCTCGTTCTGCATCGCAATCTCGACATAAGAGAGAGCATCTTGAGCCCAAGCTAGTTGCATTTCCGGATCCGTGGACGACAAAACCGCCGCCCGACCATTTTCCAGATTGGCTTCCTTTTGCTCATCTGTCGGAGGAACGTTCGGAGGGGGGTTGCGCAGCACAGGAAAGGGAGAGAAGTTGGGAGCATCCATTGAGTCTTGTCGGGAGAGCTGGCCATACGGGTTGCCACCATGGCTGGGTGGGTTGAACGAGCTATAGTTGTTTTGCTGTTGGCCTTCCTGTTTGTGTCCTTGCGGACCTTGCGGGCCGGAAGAGTGGCGCTCAGGGAAGGATGGGCGATCGTAGGGTCCCTGGGATGGAGTTTGGGTCGGAGAGCGGGCTTCCAGCTCAAGGTGGGCAATGTTGTCTTGCATATTCTCAGGCACCTCGGGCATAACCCTGCCCGTTTGGTTAGTATCATGTATGAACAAGTTTCTAGGTTAAGGTGGCACGAGGATCTTCCAACCTTTGAGGGGCTGGGGATATAACTTCTGGCGCATAATAATAATCATCAAAACCTCCAGGATAGAATGTTGCGCCCAGCCGGGGCTGTTGACGACTGGCCATGTTTTGCGTTGTGCACGCTTGGTGCTATACCTTTTGTCCCACGAGATCTTGACAGGCTCGTAGAGAGGGGTATGTACAAGACAATCAAGGTAGCGGAGTCGACCGCTCTAATCCTTCGGAGGGAGTCTTCTCAGAGGCCAACGGAGAAAGGAGAGGGGAGCAGAATAGAGGAGAGAGAAGGGAAAGAAAAAAAGGAAAAAAAAAGGTATCAGGAGAAGGACACGCTCTTTGAAATTCGGATGTTCGAGGTGCTGTGATGACTAAAAAGCAAGATATGAGTTTACTTTTCCTTTTCGTTCTTCTTTTCTTCCCTCAATTGTTTTTTTCGACTGGCCCAAAGACTTTCTAAGGATCAATGTCGGATGGTGGGCTGCTATCTGGCAGCCACTGCGGCGAGATCTCGTCGTATTCCCAGGGAGTCTTGGGTGGTAAATTTAGAAAGAGAAGACTCAGTCGCAGCACGGATAGTGGATGGATGGCGAAATCATCATTAGCTGATGAGACGGATAAGAAAATAGTCAATGCTGTCCATTCTTCAAAATATGATATGTATGTGAAGGTTCAGGACGAGCAACGATCTGTGGTTCCTCAGGCTGCGGACACCTGAGTGAGGTGGTTCACGTTATAGGTAGGTACCATATGTATGCAGTTCCCTTTCTAAGCTCGGTTTTCAAGCCTTTTTAAGAACAGTTGGGGGCTCTTCTCGTAGAAGGCTTTCATCGCCTTCCTCGATGATGTTTACAGGTATGATATGCTCGGAGGAAATAATAATAAATCTCCACATTGTGGATGTTAAAATATCCGTGGGTCAAATGAAGATGTGTGATTGGTAAAGGAGTATAGTGAAGTTATGTATCATATGTACCTAGGTAGTTATGTAGACATATGTACAGCATAATTCGAAGGTTTGATGTTTGGACCATCATCTTTTCTTCTTGGATATTTACACTATTACACTCTGTAGAATATCCTTTTACTGATGATCATAATAAGGACGAATTGACCATGTCTTTTGAATAGATTCATGGCCAGAACAAACAGAATTTCTTTGTTCCCAACAACAACCTCTGACCAATAATAATCCGGTTTCCATATTCCAGATTGCTGCTAATGAAGTTGGTCTAATATCTAATATTAGCCGGCTAGAGTGGATCCGTCGGTCGATGGGTCGCCGAATTCCGCATTTCTGAAAAGTTCCTTTTCTCGCGCTGCGCCTCTGCCCCTATATTATTATTAGGAACTGACAGGTTGGTGCTTGCAGGTAGGCTGAGGATAGACCGAGAAGACACGAGGAATGGAGCGACCAATAAAAGATGACTTTCATCATCCCTATACCCCTTATGAAATACAGCTGCAGTTTATGAGGGCCCTCTATACCTGTTTGGAGCAAGGCAGGGTCGGCATTTTCGAATCGCCCACAGGTGAGCACATGTTGCTAATTCCCTGATGATACTTCTGATCAGGGATAGGTACTGTATGTCATTCTAATAGAAGGGCGGTTGTTAAACGAAATGGGATAACTAGTAAGGGGATGGAAGGAAAGAGAATGGAGAGAAGGAGAGAGAAGATATGGGGGGATTTATTACTGGGGCGTTTGACGATGCTTTGTTTTCTGATTTCTTTCTTTGCCAGGGCAAATCTCTCAGTTTGATATGCGGTTCCTTGACATGGCTTCGAGAACGCAAGCATAACGCGTTCCTTGAATCTATCGATAATACGTCATGTTAGACATTGTGTCCAATTGCCTAGTAGAAAAACTGACACCATTTAGGCACTGATGAGCCAGAATGGATGCTCGAATTCTCAAAAAAAGAAAAAACGCGCTCTCTCGTCGAGAAATGGAAGGAACTCGAAATGCGCCTAGCCGACATCAGAGCAGAAGAAGAAAAAACAAGGAAGCAGGGACGACCCAAAAAGAAGATGGTATGACATGATGCTATAGTTTTATATCTCCCCATCCCCGAGTATTTGCTAGGATTATTTAACGGGAATGAGATAGAAATTGGAATCTACGGAGGTCAATCGTAAACCTGAGTATGAAAGTCAATTCGAGCTTGATGAATACAAGAGTGACAATGATAATGAGAAGCGCTCTGCGGCCCGTGGGACTACTGATGTCGATGGTCTCTCTGCAAGCACCCTGGCATTGCTCGACCGCTTTAAAGGCCATTTCTCTGCGGAAAATGCACAGAGCCAAACAGACGATAATGACATTCAGATTTTCTATTGCTCCAGGACCCATTCTCAATTGACACAATTTGTCAATGAATTGAACCGTGTCAAACTGTCCCCAAGCTTACCACGGCAGCAGTCGGTGCTCGACAATTATGTGAAAGTAGGAAACGAAGATATTGGCCTCGATGAGGGGATAAAACATCTATCTCTTGGGTCTAGGAAAGCTCTTTGTATAAACTCAACCGTGCTTTCACTTGGGAACGCTACTGCGATCAATGAACGTTGTTTAGATTTGCAGAAACCGGGGATTGCTGCTGAGCGTAAATGTCCCTACTTACCTTCGGGAGAAAACGAAGCGGTTCTCCTAGATTTTCGTGACCATACACTAGCAGCCGTCAGGGATATTGAGGACACTGCCAAGATCGGAAAGCAACTAGGTATATGTCCCTACTATGCGTCCCGTTCAGTGATTAAATATAGCGAGGTTAGTCAGCTATCTCTCTACATACCTCCTGGTTTCTTGCTAAAATGTTGCAGATTGTAACCCTTCCGTATCCTTTGCTTCTCCAGCGATCGGCACGGGAGGCGCTGAATTTGTCCGTTAAAAACCATGTTGTAATCATCGATGAAGCACATAACCTGATGGATACGATTTCCAACATCTATTCAGTGTCTGTTACGTTGGGGCAACTGCGCACTTCGCTGTCCCAACTTACGCTCTATGCTAAGAAGTATCAAACTCGCCTGAAAGGCAAGAATCGAGTCTATATAACCCAAATCATCAGGCTTATCAATTCGATTGCCGATCATCTTCAATTCCTATTAAACGATCGACCAACTGTAGAGGGGACGGTACAGTATGCAGATCTTATGGCTGGGAAAGGCGTTGACCAGATCAATCTGCACAAGCTGTCTCGTTATTTGCAAGAAAGCAAATTGGCGAGGAAGGTTGATGGATTTGTCGAGCATTGTGTGCAAAAGAGCGGACAACAATCGAAAGATCCGGCCACGATTCCAGTATTGTTTCACGTCCAAAGCTTCATTTTATCACTTGTGAATCCGTCTGCGGAGGGGCGATTGTTCTTCATCAAGGAAGACGGAGGCATCCGGCTCCAATACCTACTGCTTGACCCAGCAAACCATTTCCGGGAGATCGTGGAAGACGCAAGAGCCGTCATCTTGGCAGGAGGAACAATGTCGCCAGTAAGTCAAGGACATGGGACCTCTACAGACAATATCATTAATAGGTCCTGTCTTTAGATGTCGGATTACGCGTCCCACTTATTCTCCTACCTACCCCCTGGTCGGCTTGAAACATTTAGTTTCGGCCACGTCATTCCCCCGGAGAACTTGATAGCGCAGACTATGCCCAAAGGCATTCTCGGCCCCGAGTTCAATTTTACTTTCGAGGCACGCAAATCCGAAAACATGGGAAGTTATAAGCCGTTTACAATACTTGTCTAAAGTCATTAAATTCTAACTTATATTCCAGATAACTGATCTAGGGCAGTCAGTTGCCAAAATTTGTCAGATCATACCGTTCGGGGTAGTTGCTTTCTTCCCCAGCTATGATTATTTAAGCCATGTTCTAGATCGATGGAAGAAGACGGTTGTGCGCGACAGCGGACTGACGGTACTTGCTCTTATCGAGAAGAGTAAGGTTGTATTGCATGAAGCACAAGCCGGCACTGCAAGGCCTGATGACATACTCCAGGAATATTCAAACAAAATTGAATCTGGTTCGGGCGCTCTTCTTTTGTCGGTTGTTGGGGGACGGCTTTCCGAAGGGATAAATTTCTCCGATAATTTAGGCCGAGGGGTACTTATCATTGGCCTACCATTCCCGAATATACGGAGCGCAGTTTGGCAGGCGAAGATCCAGCACATCGAGAGAAGGGTCTACGACCAGGGTGCTGGCTCGGATGAGAGCAAGAGAATAGCTTCCAAGGAGGCTGGGAGAGAATTTGTCGAAAATGCCTGCATGAGAGCAGTGAATCAATGTATTGGAAGGGCTATTAGACACCGTCATGACTATGCCGCCATCGTCATGATTGACAAGAGATATGAGACTCCCCGGATTCAAGGCAAACTGCCTACTTGGATTAGACAAAGCCTTAGCACTAATGATGGAGCCCGCCCGGTAACGAGGATTCTGCGCGAACTTGCCACCTTTTTTAAAGGACAGGCACAGGCTAATAAGTAAAGTTATGAGTCGAGCTCGCTCTGTCTGAAGTTTGAACTATGATAGTACCTATATACGCCCTCCGAAACAGACAGAGCTCTTGAAAACATCTATAATATACCTTTGCAAATTTCTCTATATATTAGTATGTAATGTACGTTGATCAATGATACCTTTTATACTTAATAGTAGTATGCCTATTGAAACATTTGATTGTTTGGTCTACTTTCCCCTCAATATTAAAATCCGAAAATGTGATCAGTTGTAGAGTAGCTTCCTGCGATTAAATTTTTTGCGGTATTCAGCAAGTTCATGGTTGTGAAGTTGTTTCAGGTTGAAAATCGGTTACAGAAATCCCGGAACTTTAGTCGGGCCGCTGTTAGGGTCTGAGCACTGAGACTAGCCAAGACTTGCTTGCTTATTAGGGTAAGCAAAAGCAAGCAAGTCGTTGAGGTCTGCCCGTGCGGCGGCTAGTAGCTTACCGCCTACCACATGGGGTGGGATGACTAGCGGCGGCAGAATCTTGGTCTGTTATTTATCTCAGAATCTCAGACGTTCACAAAAAACTCGGGACACTA